>JAPJBO010000373.1:0-207830 GCA_030068145.1 Diplonema papillatum | reverse complement strand
GAATTGGATGGCGAGCCCCTGGCGGTAGATGCGCTCCCCCGGGCGCGACGACAACGAGCCCTTCGGAAACGAAGCCTCGCCGTTGCTGTCCTCGTACAGAGGCGAGCCGCAGAGGGAGAATGCCGGCGAGGGGTTGGTACCACGGAACACTCCGTTGAGGCTGCAAGGCAGGGTGCCGGGGCTGAGGCCGCCGGACTGCGGGACAGGAGCAGGCGGCGGGCGATTAACGGGCGAGTTCCTGGGGTTGTCATTCGGCTGCTGCGCCGGTGAATTCTGCCGCGAGCCAGATGGATCTGACCGGTGCCGGCTCTGCGGCGACGTCCGCTGCGGGAACGTGCGGGGCGCACCGTGCTTCGGAGACTGGCTCCCAGACTTCGGAGGCGAGGCATCGGCATGCCCGGAGGCCGGCAGCTGGTGGTCGCGCATCGAACTGAACGACTGCAGGTTGCGGCTGCTCGCATTATGCCCGTCGCCGCTGGCGTCGAGGTGCTGCTGGGCCGAGGACAGGTACGCTTTTTCGTCCTCGAGCCACGCTTTGTACCGGTCCGTGTCGATAAATCGGTCCATTGAGACGGCAGCCTTGCTGGTCAAAGCGTCGGATCTGTCGACGAGATCGACCTGCTGGTGCTTCCTCAGGCGGGAGGGCGTTGCGTTGATGCTGAGGTAATTCGCGACGATCTGCTGAAACTGCGCAGCGAGGTCGTCGTCCCGCAGGAACTCCTTGAGCAGGCGGGTCGCTAGAGTCTCGGCCAGCGCCTTTCTCTTTTCGAGGGGCAGGCCAGCAGCGTAGGTAAGAGGGAGGGGCATCAACACGGAGCGGACGGCGACTTTAAAGATCTCAAGGCGGTCTCCGGCTTTGCCGTCCGGGCTGCCTTCAGGCGGGAACCTGTAGTCGTTCAGCTGCGCACCGGAAAACTTCCGGGTGGGGGAAAGGGAAGCCGAGTACTCGGACAAGGTGTCACCCAGCGGAGTATGTTCCATGAACGGGCACCATTGCTCGAACCGAATGCCAACGTTCGTATACGTGTCAAGCGACGGGATAGGCTGCGCTTCAGCGCACAGGCTCTCGCGCCGCGCCTTGAGGTACTTCCCCTTCTCACCGCCCACCGACGTCGCCGTGGCTGCAAGGTGCAAACCGACGCATCTTGTCGCAACCTCGCTGTCGCCCATCAGCCTTCGGCAGCTCCGTGCCCTGAGGCTGGCCGGGGGAAGCCGCGATCACCCCCACAGTGGGCCCCCACCTTCCCGCCGCCACCCACCAGAACAGCGCCGCTCTGGTTTTTTATTTCAGACTGTTTTAGGTGTTGAATGTTGCTACAGGGGTAGGATGCCGAAATCTTGTGTCGCTGCATTCCTCTCTCTGCCTCTGACTGTTCTCTCAAGCGAGGGCGCTTCGCAAGTTGTCACGTACAAATCAACTGGTTCAGCGAGTTGCTTGCACATTTCTTCGCCAAAGCGCCTTGTTCTTGCTACCAGCTGGCCTCAAACACGTAAGGGTCCTTAGGGAGAACGATTGCGGCTAGAAGGTAGCAGGGAGAACGATTGCAGAGAATATGGAGGTGTTTAGTTCGCGCAGAGCAGAGGGTCAACCGTATAAGCGCACTCTGTGCCTGTAAGCCTGCTGTCGACCACGTGGCAAAAACGGGAGGATCACGCTGCTCGCCTGGCCAGATCGGAATTTTACGTGGTCCCCTCCCGACCGGATCAGTCGTCGGAGCAAGCTGCAGTAGCTAGCTGCTGCTTGCTCCGAGTAGCTGCCTCGACTCCCGAACTGCACCACTGCAAAACTACAATAGGAGCCCGATAATGGGTTTGAGTTGCTTGACAGAGTGTACCTCCGGGGCGTTGTCACACAAATCGTTCAGAAAACACGCACAATGCATGCAGTCACAGATGCATCTGAAAATCGTTCGTAAAACACAAGCAATGCGGATGGACGGCAAGTTTCGTATAAGGGTCCGGGGTGCCAGCCGACCTGAGCACTCGCTTCTTCGAGAAGGCCCCGACCCCCTAGGGCTAAGTTGGATGGCAACGCCGTTTCTTAAGTTTTTTCGAAATATGGAAACGGAAACGGAAACGTTTCCGTTTCTTTTAAAAGAAACGCCGGAAGGCGCCGGGGGCCTATAGGATACCACTTCGCGGGTCCTTCTGTGTGTCCGTCGGGTGTCCGTTTCCAGCCAAATTTTGGCTTTCCTTTCAGAGGGCGGGATCACCTTCTTCTTTTGATCTACCAGCGGGCACTTCTCTTCCTCCGTCTTCTGGCGGGCTCTCTGACTCTTCAGGGCCCTTCCTGGGCTGTTCTTCGACTTGGCTCGGCCCCTTCTTGTGTGTCGTCGCGGTCTCGTTTGTGCAGAGCAGTCGCTGATGCTCACCGCTTTCTTTCATCGGCGATCTGACACGAGCAAATAGGTAACCACAAGCTAATGATGCAGAATGTCGTCACATGCGGATGCTGAGGTTTTCTGACACCAGATTCCACTCTTCTGTGCCTACCACTTCGTCCTCTGCTGCTTCCAACCCACGTTCTCATGTTTACTTGTATCGGCGGCCGTGCCGCGTGGGGCTTTTTGAATCTGCCATCCTCTTCTGCATTGTCGGTGGGGTTCTTCCTGCCGTCGCTGTCTATGCTCCGACAACACCGCCCGATGGTGCCCCTTCCGGTGACGGTTGCCACCCGTCGTCGTATGCAAGGTGCACTGTGGCAAGCGATGTTTAACACACACGTTACTGCGTGGCCATCGCTTTTCTGGCGGGTTCAACATTGCCCCGGCATACGTGTGCCCTTCTCACCTCCTGATGCTGATTGCACTCCCTCTTTGTCTTACGCCGCCGAAAAACCCCGGTCTTGTAGCCTGTGGCGCGGCTCCCGCTGTCCTGAACGACCGTATCTGTATAGCCTATTATTGGAAGCGGATGTGCTTTCCCGATCGTTCAGCGCGTTGGCCAACGGCCTCGCATAACAGATCGTCGCACAACAGCCATTGGTATAAAGAGCTGCAGACCTCAAAGTCATCACAACCGGATGCGTGTGGTTGCGTCTGCTCCACGCGGTCGCAACTCTTATGCTTCTCTCCTCCCTCATTTTCGGAGCCACCTTGTCCACGGTTTCCCTGGATTGCGGGGTCCGCCGTTCGACACACATTTCCGGTCGGACCTTCAGCCAGTATACTAGTGGCATACCAGCCGTTTCTTTTGAAAATTGAAAAGAAACGGCGTTTCCATCCACCGCCAAAAAGAAGGAAACGGAAACGGAAACGTTTCCAACACATAGCCCTAGGGCAGTGATCATGGCAAACGTTGAACGTTCGACAAACGTTTGTGTTTGCAAAATTCATGTCAAACGTGAATCAAACGTGAGTGAGGCGCTGGCTGCGCCTGCAGTGGGGATCCGAGTGTGGGGTCGGCTTGTGAACACTCGAGCCTGCACTCATCCACGCTCCATCAAGGCTCACCAACGACTTCGCGGCGTGGACCACGCACTCCTACGCACGCCTGGCTCACGAGGGCAGGATCTTCAAGCCCGGGCCCCGCAAAGTGGGAGGGAACACTTGCTGGAGGCTAGTATCTCCCTGTGCACGCCCAAGGAGAATCAGAAGGATGTCTTGTTCCCTATTTTCGTTGTGTCCGCCTGCAGCCACGTGGACAAGTGCTATCAAGGGTCGTGTACTTCCGGTTCATCGATTGGCAAACGTCACGTTTGCACGTTTGTCAAACGTTTGCGTTTGATAAATCTTGTCAAACGTACGTTTGCAAACGTTTGATAACATCACTAGGGGGGGGGCATCCTTCACGTCTCTTTTTCTCGGTCCGTTTTTTGAAGTCTCCGTTTGACTTGTGTGTGTGTCTTTTTCTTGCGCTATTCTTTCTCTTCAACTCAAGAGGATGACACGTACTCGTCGTCTCAACTAGCTGAAAGCAATCAGACACTGCCTTGCGCAGCATGTGAACGCGGTTTTGCTCGCTACCTTGCTTGGCATCAAGCGAGGTAACGAGCAAGCACAGCCACGTTGCAGCTGACAAGCTCCCCGATGACTTCGGGAGTTATCCGGAATCCGAGCGACCGCAGCTTTTCTATTTGAACCGCGTACCGACACTGCACGTCCTCTGTCGCCGGTGGCTGCATCAAGTCAGTGCTGGATGCCGCTACTTTCTGTCTTGCACAAGTCGGACAGCTGGCGTCGGATGCCGCGCACGTAATGCCAACTCCTGATCCCGAGCAACCTACCAGGTTCCCATCGTTTGCGGCGCCTGCTAGTTGTGCTTTCTGTTTCATAAGCACCAATCATGTAAGAGAGGCAGTATTCTGTCTACACGGTGGAGCCCAGCCTCAGAAGCTGGAGGTTAAGCTGAAGTAAAAGGCGGGTGTCTCACCCGCCTTTCGAGTGTGACTTGGGCACATCGTCTTTTACTCAAGCTTCTGAGGCTGGCCTCACCGTAGGGGAGGTCAAACTAAGGCAAAAAAGTGTCCCATTGGGGTATTTCTTTGTGCCCATGTTCGCGCGCGCGCAAAATTTGCCAAACCTCCGGGAAATACTCGGCTTACTTCGAAGGAGGCTAGAGGGGGAGAAACAATACAACTACAAAATGGGTCTTTTTTGTTGAACGCTTACGCCCGCCACTAAACCCAGATTCACCTGTGTTTCGTGTGGGCTACAGCACATTTACCTCCTTTGATCTTTTGCAGCTGGCAGCCTCCTCAAGTATTTCCTACAAAGCAGGTGCTAAGTGGCACTGCTTATACAAAAAAAAACCTTTGGAAAAACTTCTATTTTTTCTGGGAAACAAGAGTGCTTTTTTCCCCCGAGGGCTGTTTTCGCCCGAGGGCGTCAGCCCGAGGGCGAAGCCCGAGGGGAAAACATTTTTTGAGGGCCAACACACTCTTTTTCCCGGTAAAACGTGATTTTTTTTCCGGGTGTGTACGTTTTTTTCCCGACCACAGCGCAAAGCAAGAAAGAAGAAATGTAAGCATGTGTGCAGGCAAATAACGACTAATGTGGGGATGTGAATGTCTAAGCGCACACATACACACGCCCACATACACGCACACACCATGACTACAAGTGCTGTGCACTCGTCTCTGCTACTGCAGGGCGGGCGCGTTCCTTTTCACCACGACTCATGCTTGATGACACAGAACTGGATGAGAAGCTCTTGCTACGGCGCTCTGTCAACAGATTTTCGTGGGTGCTGTCACTTTTGGACATCCGTTGCCTGCATGTTGCCTTTGGGAAAGTCCGAAAAACGCTTTGTTTCCGGGAAAAAAAAGTACAACCCCTGAAAAATCCTATTTTCTCCCGGTTATTGTCCCGGTTATTGCATGTGGCACGCACGAGGAAGATGGCAGGAAACTGGCCCAATACCGGGACCAACCCGATCGGAAAGTGCTTCCTAGACTGTTGTTTGGGCGCAGAGAGCTCCCAGGAGACCACAAGACACCCACAAAATCTACAAAACGAAGGAATCCAGGAGGCTGGTTGGAAGTAAAAAAAGAATACCCGGGAAGAGGAAACGCGATCCGTCTCCAAGCGCATCTGAAGAGTCCGCTTCAGAAGACTCGTCAGGAGATTCGGTTCTTCCTGAGAAGTCCAGAGCCCGTTACACGACTGTGTGGAAAGAGTTAGTCGAGCACATCTGCACAAACGCTGGGAAGTTTCCTCGCGCTTACTTCGAAACCAAACAGCAGCACAGCACCTTGTGCCTTTCACACAGCATATCATGCAGGGTCAAAACCTTGTGTCTTTTTGGTAAATGGCCACCATTTTTTTCCCGGAAAATTGGGCTGATACACCGCCACTAACGTGCAAGGACCCACTTCGCCGTCGAGAAAAAAAAAGCCACGCCAGTAAAAAAGTGACGTTTCACCGGTCAAGGGGCCTTTTTGTCCCGAGGACAACTTTTTTCACGAGACGAGCCCGAGGGCTGACGTACGTTCTTCGCGTGTACAGGGTATAAACCTGCAAACCCGTCTCTGGGGGGGGTTTTCCTGTTTTAGCACTTTTCGTTGGCTTCGTTTTCTCTTTCATGTGCAACCGTTGTTCCGGAAATGTTCCCGTCAGTACAGATGTACTATTAAAAAAAAGATTGCCGCTGCGCGGGGCCAAGAAACTACCCCCCCCCCCCTCACAAGCCGTGCCCGAAATCGTCTCCTGAACTGGCAGCCAGAGATGATGGGGAGGGTGGTGCGGGGGTTCAGATGCCGACCCACGTTCATCGCCGACCGCTCGCCTTCCACCTGGGCCACCCGGGTCAGAGCCGCATGCCTGACTCGATGTGAGGGCACCCCCAACCTCTCCTGGAGAAAGTTGTTGTACGCCTGTCGCGACAGGCCGGGGAACACCCATTCCTTCGTGCCAAATCCCTGGGTTTGGAGCGCAATCCACTGCCAGAAATTCGTCAGGAAGGGACCGCTCCGGGGAATTAGCAGACCCTGTCCTCTCGAGGTAGGATCTGTCTTCCCTCCAACGAACAGGATCATGACCTGGTTCGCTCCCACAGACCACATGTGGTCTAACTTCAGTCGTTGCAAGTCCACGAACCGGCACGCTGTGGACCACTGGAGCCGCAGCGCCATCGAGAGCACGCCGCTTTCGCGGGAGACCACACGCAGGATCTCCTCCTTCGTAGGCGTCCTCCCGGCGTCGCGAGACCGACGATCCTCGAACTGGGTCATCTCGAGCATGACCGAGCGCCGGTACGCCCCGAGCCAGTCGATTCGGGACATCCGGAAGTACGTCATGTACTGCAGGGCGGAGTCGGCCTTGATTTGGCCCGAGGCCAGCTTGCGGTTCACCCACATCAAGAAGGCCGCTTCGTCCGACAGAGTGGGATCGAAGCAGCGAGCCTGCTCGGCGTACCTCTGCGCACGACTCATCACAGACAGCATGACGGGAGTGCTCTTGTAGCACCTCCGCATCGTCTGTAGAAGGGCCTGGCGGTCCTTCCGCAACCGATCTTGATCGGAGACGGCAAAATCCTGTTTGCGAGGTCGGGCCTCGACCATCGCTTCCTTCCAGAGGCCTTCTGGGAGTGCCGATCCGCCCTCCGCGGTTCAATTCCTCGGCCTCTTGGCGGGAGGAAGCCTCTCCCTGCTCTCCTTTTTTGCGAGCTCCGCGAGGAGCTTGTTTCCTAGGACTAAAGCCGTCCTCGAGAAAAGTTCGTGCTCCATAGGGGCAAAGCGTGTTTCCCACGCCACCTGGTGCTCTAACCCGTGTGAGGCCCGCAGCCGCAGCCCTTCGAGGCGTACCACCAACTGGTGCAAGACCCGGAGCACAGTGGGAGAACCATCGGCCATACCGAGCAGGGCCCCCAAGGTGCTAAAGTGGACTCGGCGTTCATGGTCCATAGCGGTGGCCTTCTCGTGCGGACTTTCCGGTATCTCGCTATACCCGTACCGCTGCTTCACCTCTGTAAGCACTAGCTGCCTCCCTTGTGGAGTAGCTAAGTAACCCAACCAAGTAATGACTCGGCGAGGGTCGATGGGGTCCGAGGGCACGGCGGGCTCCAACAGGAGACGGTTCTGCAGGCGGACTTGCTCGGCCAAGGCGAGAACCGCCGTCTTGACAGGTCCCTCCTCGAGGGCTGCAAACAGGGCGTCAGGCCCCGGGGCGGGAAACTCGGCAGGATCAAGATCCTCGGGTTTCTTCTTTCTTTCCTCTTGTAGGTTAGCGCCCGTTTGGTGTATTGACACCAGACAAGCTGGACAAATCCAGCCGTCCTCCGCCAACCCTTCGACGACTCGCACAGCCACCTCTTTAGGCAAGCTGGCTTTCAAGCAGGTCTCGTTACCCCTCTTTCCGCAGCGGGCGCAGAACGCGCCTTTGACGTGGACTCGGCCGCAATCCATGCAGCAGTCGACGTCCTCGTCAGCAGGCACCCATCCTTCAGGTGCGATGAGGATGGGCACCGGAGCCCAGTCGAACGTCTTCAGGTCCACGGACATTTTAGTAAATATGTTTCGGCACGAGCGCCCAATTTTTGTTTGTGCGATTTGACCTGTGCGCGTTCAGGTTAAACCGCTGCCAACGTTCCTTTCTAGCTGTAACAAGTATGCTCACTAAGGTGGTTACTGGTTATCGCAAAAAAATTGCCGCTGCGCGGGGCCAGTCAACAATAATAAGCCAAACCCGTTCTTATACAAGACGGGGAGGACGCGATCTGAAACACGGGGTCCTCGGTGAACCGCCCCTGGTGCCCCGGTGCAGTCGGTCGGGGGTCCAACCCACTGCACCGGGATGGGGGTGCAATAGCGAACAGAGGCTTTTCTTCCGCGCAAAGTGCGCTTTTTCTGAAGAGCTTCTAGCCGAACCCCTGTTTTTACATTTCTTTGAGACAAAAAGTGCCCAACATAGCTTCCCACAAGAAAATGGCTATCCCTCACATTATTTTCAGGTTGTACACGATTTTGAGGGTCACGCTAATACCCTGCCTGGCATGAGCACAAAAAAAAACTTTCTACCCTAAGGCGAAAAACGCGCGTACACGAGCCCATGACTACATACCCCAGGGCAAACCCCGGAAAAAAACATGAAATAAAGACCTGGATGTGCTCGAGCACAGCTTTTAAGCCCTGCGGAGACCAAGTAAAAAAAGACGTGCCCGTTTGGTGCCACCGTTTGTCAAAACGCCACCGTTTGTCACGTGGGAAGACATACGCTTCTTGGAGGGGGCACGGGAGCAGACCACGCGTATTTCTGGTCACCAGGGTCACACACGATAGCAAGCAGTCGTCTGTGCACCGTTACTCCTGGCATGCTCTCTTTGCACGGGGCGACATAGAAAGCCGCGAGCTTGGACGGCTGTAACCATAATTCCTCGGCGATCTTCAACTCGGATGCCCTGATGAGGGAGCTGGAGCTTGTCTGCTGACGCGAAGGGGGCCGGACGAAGCAGCTTCCGTGGCTTGGCTCAACCAGAGACATGGTTTGTGCCATATAGCGCTCGTGGGGCACTGATCGGTCAGAAGGGAGTCTTGGAAACTCCTGCCTCATCAAGGTCTTCGTCAGTCGGGAAGGTGTCGTCGAAAAGCTTCCGAGCGGTATCAGCGTGGTGTGCAGGCTGAGTTAGCGATACGATCCGATAGGGATTGCTAAGCCGCAGACGGCTGCTCAGAGATGACAGTGTCCCGTGGCATCCTTCTGCGAAGTCGTTGGTTGCCGAAGTGGCGGTAAGATGCCCCGTTTATTCGGACTACTGACTACACTAGCTGGGTCACAGAAGCGATCAAACGTCTGGGCGTGAGCTTTGCGCACGTACACAGCAGCGCGCCTGCCTGTGTGTCTAGGCTTTCCGCCGCGTGAAGCCATGCAGCGATCTTGGAAGCCATTGCGGCAGGCAAGTCCTGATTGTGCCAATCTGCGCTAGGCGTTGGCGGGCCTCAGGGAGGGCTTTCTTGCGGAGAGGGTAGTTCACCGGCTCTTTGTTTCTTTTCCTTCGACGAATCCCTTCAGGAGGCTCAACGCCGACGAAGAAATCATGGCAGATGGTAGCCACACACAACACCGGTGCGGTTTCGCGTCGAGAAAAGTGGGATCGTTTAGGGGCTGGAGCTGGGAAGGGTGTCAGAGTCGGGAATGACCAAGGCGTCGTTCGCAACAGCATTTAATACCTGCTCCGTTCGTGCCAAATGTTGAAGAACTGGCACGGAGCACCCAACAGTAACCGCGCAAACCGGGTCCCGTTCTTCTTCCTGTTCCCTCCTATGGGCGTTTCAAAGTGCCTCTATTTTGCATTTTGAGGGGGGCCCTGCCACGTAAGGCGGTCTCCATGAAGAACGGTGGCACCAAACAGGCACGTAAAAATTGCATTCTGGAGCTCATTGACGAGCTTTTTCGGGTTTCTGAGGGCGTAAACCGCACTTTCCGGACGCTTACCTAGGGGTGGGGGTCCCCCCTTAACGTGTGAACTGCTGACTTTGAGAAATGGTCCAAATGGGAAACAGTTTGACCCCCCTATGGCCTCACCGTGTAAATATTGAACTAAGGTCCTCTCCCGTGGAGTTCAAATCAACTGCGCACTGCTTGCAGCGCTCCAGGCAGGAGAGAGCAGGGAGAAGATTGTTTTCAAGGTTTGTTGCGTTTCGGGGTCTAATGTGCCCGAAACTTGCGTTTTTTGCGGAGTTTCTCAGTATCTCGCGGTATCTGGGTCCCCCCCGTCGGCCCCGCGAGGGGGCCGGCGGGGGGGGGGACGGGCGGGAAAAGGCTGCCCCAGGGGGGTCCGGGGGCCCCGGGTACGAGCACCAACCTTAGCCTCACCCGGACGTTACCACCCTGGCCCTGGGCCTGGCCGAACTTCGCTTCGTGCCCGAACCTTTTTTTAGTAACACTGCTACTACCAGCACTTAGCACCAGAACTTAGCAACGCCGAACTCAGCATCACTCGAACTTAGCTTCACCAGAACTTAGCTTCGCCCGAACTTTACTGTTCCCCGAACTTTAACTGCTGCCTCCAGTCTCGCCACGCACCGGCCTTAGCCGAGCGCACGTACTTTAATTGACAGCCCATTGGAGGCCATCGGGACACACCTGAAATGTACATGGCAGCAGCTGCCGAAGCTTCGCGATGCGTTTGACTCTTCAACACAGTCACCGGAGGCAGGGAGGCGAGTGCATCCGGCGTGCTCCTTTCGGCATCGCCGGGCGACGTGCCGATATTGATGCGGATGTTGAGTGCCGGGTGCCAATCCGAGAGCACCAGGCACTCTTCCCACTCCTCCTGGCTGTTCAGCTCCACCCAATCGTTTTCATCGTCACACCACTGCAGCGTAAAATGACCGTCGGCGTAGGCTCCTGCAGTGTCCATCAGCATCTTAAAGGTCGGGTTGACTAACGAGCGGCGTCTCAAATCTCGGTCCTCTCCGTTGGCAACGGTAAACTTTAACGGAACCTCAACCTGCTCCACGAATAGCGTCATTTCTAAGCCTGTCGGCAGGTTTCCTTACAGGCGGTCATCCTGCACTTTCGAAAGTTCGGAGCCTAAGGTGGTGGAGGGCCGCGCGGATGGCGGGAGGCGGAGGCTGGATGACAGACTGGACGCGACTGTAAAGAGTACCGTCTTTTCCAAGCACCACCAGGCCACAGTCATAACTGGCTTGTGGCATGCAAGCGTTCATAGCGACATTGCTTGTTGATCACGCAGTACAATCCGTCATGCATGAACGAATGCAAGAAGTACGAGACCACGGAGCCAAGAAAAAATGGTTGATCGGACAGGGGCGCGGGGGGTTGTTGTTGGTGCTGGTTTTGTGGGTAAGGTATGGGAAAGAAAAATTCTTTTTTGCGTTCGTCTCCGCTGGTCTGGTAGTCCGTGCTACCTCCCTTCTTTTACACTCGTTCTCTTCTCTACTACTACGTACTCTTTCACTCTTTTACAAATGTATACGCGGGGGGGGTGTGGGTCTACACGGTGGACCGGTCAAGGGCTGGTGCGGTCAATGACCGCACCACGCTGACCGCAATAATGTTGACCGGTACCTTGCGGTCATTGACCGGTAGGGTACTGGTCATTGACCGCACCCATGCGGTCATTGACCGCACCCATGCGGTCATTGACCGCAACATTGCGGTCAATAACCGGTACTTATGACAGTTTGCAAGGTAAAATAGGCAGCAAAGTGTACCCATGCAAGGCCTAATTCTCGAAGTACGCACTTACAACTATACGTGTAAGTGGCTCACCCTTTTTACCCGTGAAAGCGTCTCAAACCGACCTCGCAGAGGAGTGAGACACTTTCACGGGCAGCTGACAGTTTTTTGATTGGCAACGAGCCTGGTGTGGTGTAGTTCTCTCAAACGATGCGACGGTGAGCCCGTGCGAAGAAAGACACGGGACGCCACGCACCTTTCCATCGTAACAGACGATGTAAAACCCAAGGTTGACTGTCGACCTTTGCAAACTCTTCGATGCAACGAGTGCCTCCAGTCTCGCAAACAGTTGTGTCCGGCGTACACAAAAATTAGTGTGGCGTCCACTACTATGAGAACAGATGATTTCAACAGGAAGGCAGCCTTTGCAAATAGCACAATATCTCTTCAACGAGAGAAAGTGCGAACAAAGGCTGCGAGCGCACAAACAAAGGCAAGTTGTCGACAAAGATTCTACTTGTCGACAGCGGAGTCGCAAACTTTGCTGTCGTCAGCTCGGCAAAGAAGATGTGCTGCGGGACATCTCTACGGGGCCCACATCGCCATGGAATTTCTGCTCTTCGTATTGTCTGACGAGAACTGCCCAGAAGAAAGGGAAAAGTAAGAACACGTCTTTGTAACTGATATCACTAGCGCAAGGGAATGTTGAGTGACTGCCTTAACCCGGGAAACGAGCTTGGGCGAGGTCACCTTCCATCCACCACAACGCCAGTGAGAAACTGCCTCACCGTAAGTACAATCGAATCGAGCATCAGCGCCAATCATGGTCAGCGGGTTGAGGGAACCGATTACTGACTCGGTTTCCACATGAGGGAAAAACGTTGCTCGCCACGTATCGTCAAAGCGACAAAGAGCACACCCGGAATGCTACCTGAAGCAGCAGAAGACAAACAACATCAGAGACCCGCAACATCAACATTAAAGCCAGCGGCGAGGGTCAAGAAGACGGCACTGACGCGAGCGAAGAAGCGGACGAACTCTGCGTCGGAGCCGACAACAAAACGGCGTAGAACGCCCATCGAAGCGCGGCCATCGCCCGAGGGGGCTAAAGAGGCGAAAGCGTGACACATCACGTGCGAACCGGCGATGCAGATTATCGCTACAGATTCTTGCATGCTATCCCAAATCTCTTTTCGACTTTCGTGGTGCATCAACTCCCTGAGTGCCCGTCCCTGCGTGCTGGCATCGGACCACGCCTCCACGAGGGTGCAGCTTCGAGTCGAAGCCGACCCACCGGTTGTCCGATAGACGCCGGCTCACCCCCGCAGGAACGGAACGATATCGTCCCTCACGCGGACTAGCGACTCCCAGCCCAGGGAACCGGTCAGGACCTGGTGCGCCAGGGTCACCATCCGCGCTCAAATGGCGATCTCTCGACGACTTCCAGACGCCGCGCAGAGTCATTTGCGTCAAATCGACAGAGCAAAAGAGGAGGTGCGGCTTCTGCACCCACCCTTGCTATAGCCGGTACCTCTTCGCTGCGAAGTCAAACTCGACTCCCAGGACAACCGGCGTCGAGCTGGGCTCGAGGACAGACTTCTCGTCCTTGCTCGAGGACAGACTACTCGTCCTTGACCATCATGCGCACCATACGGGCACGCTGCAGGACCCGGTTGCGCACAGCGCGAAGCGCGCCCGGACAGGCACCGACGAGGGCCCAGTCGTCGTACCAGACTATCCTGTCGTCCCCGGCAAGCTCCGTGATGACAAAATCAGAGTCCTGCGCAATCATAGAAAACGACCTGCCCAGGCGCCACCAATACAGAGCCACGCCCCCGTCGGGTCTCCTGGTCCGAAGCCCGAAGAAAGCGCCGTCTTCCCGACCTTCGCTGCTGAAGTCGATGCCGATGTTGCGGGTCCTCGCTCGCCTTCCGCTGCTTCCGGCAGAACGAGCACCACGTTCTCACGCTTCGCCTGTCTCGGCGCTGACGCGGGGCCCTCCGGCTCCGCCTTCCTCTTCTTCGTCGTTGATTCTTCTCCTCTCGCCACGGCCGCCCGGTGGTGCCCTTCCCTGCAGCAGTGCCCGCGTCTCCTACTCCTCAGGTCGGCGTGTTTCTTGCAGCTGTCGCACGTCGGCATCTCATGGTCGAGACATCGGTGGTGATGGTTGCGACAGCATTCCGTTGTCGTCTTACATGTGGTGCACTGCGTCATCCGGTGCTCGGCACACATTTTCCGCTCACCCCACTTTTCGTGTCGGGGAATCCCTTCCGGTACGAGCCACGGGTCTCCTCCGACAACGGCCGACTTCTTGCCCTTCTTCTTCTCCGTGGTGTCGTCGAAGGCCGTCCATCTCGCTGCACGCTCCGCCCTCTCTCTTCCGTACGTCGGGAAAAGGTCCATCCCCCACGCCTCACCGCTCGCCTTCAGCTGCGTCTCCAAGACTCCCATCGTCTCCTCGCCGCCGCGGAAAATTGGCCTCATCTCGTAGCCCGTTGGGCTCCCCGGCGTCGGCCGTCCTACTGGGAATTGGAAGAAATAGGACTTCAGGTCCCGAGCAGTTGTTGGTACTCGTGGCCCGGGAAAAGCAGGAAGTTCGGGCCCGAGATCCCATCGAGGTGCCGCAGCACGATGCGGATAGAGGAGCGGCAACGAGTCCGTACCGCCCCTTGCCCACATCAAAGCCTGGGCGGCGGCCGTCGGCCAAGCTCCCCAGGCAGTGATCTGGTCTGCCAGGTTCTTTGGCGGCGACGGCACCGAGTCCAGAAAAATCTGAAAACTCGCTAACACCGTCCGAGTGGCAGCTGAGTGATGGCCGCCGCACCCAAGCTGCGCCATGTACCGCGCCATCTGCAGGGGGTCGTCGGTGTTCACCCCTGAGACCGATAAAGTTGTCCCCTTTGGCTCTGATCTTCACCCGTCGATGAAGATTCGGAGGACGAGAGCGTTGACGGGTTTGCGTTGACGACCAAAGTGAACTGGGTGCGGATGAGCAGGACAAGAAAGAAAGGTGCTGGGAAATACAAGCTCTGGGAGGCCTTTATCCTCTTCTGCCGCTCTCCCACAGACGAGTCGAGGAGTCGCCTCGCTCGCGGCTGGGAACGGATCTACCTGGAAAACAGTAGAAAGTGTGTTCTATGCCCGTCCCTGTCGGGCTCCTGGAGCGCTCCGGGGCTGAGCCCCGGGCACCGACCAGCCCCGGGGCTCCCTGCTCCGAGAGCCACGGACTACAGGCCCAAGTGTCGAGGCATGGGCGTCGGGCCCTACGGTGGCGGTGGTCGCCTGTTGCTCCCCTAAACATCATGGCGTCCGTGCTGGCGGAGAACAAAGCGGCGGCGTACGACCCGCTCAATGAAAGAGCGTGAGTAGGATGATGGCTGTCCTCAGGAGGAGTCGCCGGACCCACGGCGGGCGAAGCCGCCGGGCGTGAAGGAGTTCAGGACGATCTTCGATGCCGTCCATGACCACGGCGCTGCTCCGCAGATTCTGGGCGAGTTTCTGGCGCTGCTTAGAACCTCGAGTATGCGGGCGTCCAGGGCGCACAAGGTTCGTGACGTATGAGGCCATAAATTTGGTGCCTCCGCTCGCGCCCCGACTGCTTGGCACAGATCGGAGCGCGAGCGGCCAGACGAGTCCTGGTCAAGACCGCGGCACTCCAACGTCTACAACTTCGAAGCCATCTAAACTTTACACAGGTGCAGGTGTGACACCCGCAAAATGGACTGCACAGTTCACCCGGTGCTGGAGCACACCGTGTGATCGTGACCTCAGAAATCCCACAAAAAAGCCCTGTAGGTGACACCCAACACACCTTTTCTCCAACCAGCGTTTCTGACCCCCGAAACGCAGAAGCACGTTTACCAGAAAAGAGAGAGACCGAGACCGGGTGATTTTCAACCCAAAAAGGCAGGAATCCTTGTGGCTTACCACAGGATGCGTTCAATGACCGCAACATTGCGGTCATTGACCGCAATGTTGCGGTCATTGACCGCAAGGGTGCGGCCAATGACCGCAAGGGTGCGGTCATTGACCGCAAGGTATGCGGTAAATGACCGCATAACTTTCTCAGCTGACCGGTCAAAAACTGACCGGTCAAACATGCGGTCATGACCATGACCGGTCCACCGTGTAATTTAGTGATTTATTTCGAATTTGGTGACGCCGAATTTAGTGACGCAAGTGCAAACTGGTGACGCCGAATTTAGTGACGCAGCGCCGAATTTAGTGACACAGCGCCTTTTGAGGTACGGAATATTTTTTTGATTATCTTGGGGGTTTGCAAGTACGAATTTCATGGTAAGCGGGCTCGGGTTTGCGGGGTTTGGGTATGCAGGTTTGCGGGTACGGGTATGCGGGTTTGCGGGTTTTTAGGATATGCGGGTTAGGGTATGCGGGGTTTGCGGGCTCGGGTATGCGGGTTTGCGGGTTCGGGTATGCGGGGTTTGCGGGTTCGGGTATGCGGGTTTGGGTATGCGGGTTGCGGGTATGCGGGGTTTGCGGGTTCGGCTATGCGGGTATGCGGGTTAGGGTTTGCGGGGTTAGGATATGCGGGTTAGGGTATGCGGGTTTGCGGGCTCGGGTATGCGGGTTTGCAGGTTCGGTTATGCGGATATGCGGGTTAGGGTTTGCGGGTTAGGATATGCGGGTTAGGGTGTGCGGGGTTTGCGGGCTCGGGTATGCGGGTTTGCGGGTTCGGGTATGCGGGGTTTGCGGGTTCGGGTATGCGGGGTTTGGGTATGCGGGTTTGCGGGTATGCGGGGTTTGCGGGTTCGGCTATGCGGGTATGCGGGTTAGGGTTTGCGGGTTAGGATATGCGGGTTAGGGTATGCGGGGTTTGCGGGCTCGGGTATGCGGGTTTGCAGGTTCGGTTATGCGGGTATGCGGGTTAGGGTTTGCGGGTTAGGATATGCGGGTTAGGGTGTGCGGGGTTTGCGGGCTCGGGTATGCGGATTTGCGGGTTCGGGTATGCGAGGTTTGCGGGTTCGGGTATGCGGGGTTTGGGTATGCGGGTTTGCGGGTATGCGGGGTTTGGGTATGCGGATTTGCGGGTTCGGGTATCGGGGTTTGCGGGTTCGGCTATGCGGGTATGCGGGTTAGGGTTTGCGGGTTAGGGTATGCGGGCGGGTTAGGGTATGCCGGGTTTGCGGGCTCGGGTATGCGGGTTTGCAGGTTCGGCTATGCGGGGTTTGCGGGTTCGGGTATGCGGGGTTTGGGTATGCGGGTTTGCGGGTTCGGGTAAGCGGGTTTGCGGGGTGTGCGGGTTTGGGTGGGTTGTCCTGTGTCACCAAATTCGACTCTGTGCGACTAAATTCGTTCACCAAATTCGACCCTGCATCACCAAATTCGACCCTGGCATCACTACACCGCGACCCAAAATCCCGCTCGCGTCACCAAATTCGGCGCTGCATCACTGAATTCGGCCCTGCGCCACCAAATCCGACTTACATCACCAAATTCGGCCAAAATGCGGTGTCACCAAATAAAATCTGCATCACCATATTCGACGCTGCAGCACTAAATTCGGCCCAAAATCACTAAATTCGGCTCAAATACACCAAATTCGACTTGCGTCACTAAATTCGACCTTGCAACACTAAATTCGGAGCAGCGTCACCAAATTCGGCGTCACCAAATTCGACCCTGCATCACTAAATGCGATTGACCCGGGGGGGGGGGGGGGGGGGGGGCTGTTTTTCCTTCAGTACCCGACTGTGAAACCGGGGGTAAACCTGAACATGCATCATTTAGATGGCATATCTTTTTAGAGTGAAAGTGAAATGAAAAACGGATCTGGCGCTTCCTTTGTTCGTGCGCACTTCGTTCTAACGGGAGCGAGGATAGTACGCTGCCATCGATCGGTTTTTGTGACAAAGTGCATTTGTTAGACACAAAAAGCTTTTGACAAGGCAACTACAGCACCCTGCACGTGCACCCTATGACGGAGCAACAGCAAAGCGAAGGCTTTGTGTGCCGTGGCGGGGTCGTGGGTAATCAGGCTCCGCAGCAAAGTGATTCCTCACTTTGCTGCGGAGCCTGTTTATCAACGAGAGGTTCACATGCCGCGGTGAGGGCTTGGAATGGTGGGTGGGAGCGGTGTGCTCAACACCGCACTTGTCTTGCAGCGTGTTCTTTAGCCACGGCGGACTATCATCAGTGCGGAACCTGAGTGTCGGCAGGGAGGAACGCGGTGTACGTAGCTGCTACTACGTACCTGCTGCTATGGGTGGGACAGCAGGACACCTCGTCCAGGTGGGTAGCGTCACCTCCCCGATGCGAGCTAATTGCCGGTCGCGGGCATCTTCGTACCATCGGCACCCTTGGGTGCAGGTACCGTCAATCGGGGGTCCCAAACATGATTATTTACTAAAGCCCGCACCCACGCGGCGTTGGCTGTGGCTGGTCTTTGGAAGGACTGTCTTGATGTTACTTTGATCAAAGTCACTAATCTGAAACTGCTGCTGTCTATCACAGTCTATCAGCCGGGGGGTGGACCGGCTCATATATCTAAAACTTCTCGCGTTTCGTTTCGTCGTTCGACAACTGGTGACACGACACGGTTTGGGTGTCGCATCAGTCATCGTACCAATGCACGCACCTTCCTTTTTCATCCTTTTCAGCCACAGTCATGATTGAAAAAGACAAAAAACGACGAAAAAGGACATAGGGTGGAAAAGGACAAGAGCAATCGTAGGCAAAGAGGGCCAGAACAGATCGCACAGCCGCACACCGCCGCTGCCCAGGCCGTTCAAAATGACCCTCCCGAAACGTTCTTCGGGGCGATAATGCATAGAAAACATCTGCCAGCATTCGCTTTCCTCACGTGTCACATGACAGGAAACGACTTTCATGCGAGAGTATATCACATGAGAATCGGATGCATGTGTCGGAATATGACCGGCGAGCACTCGCTGCTCGAAGAGCGGAACGAATAGCCGCAGCATGCAAAGCTTGAGTCGGCAGCAGCTGCAAAGCTAGCTCCGTCCGCTCTGCCCTGTGGCTAACCGTTTCTACAGGCTCGCGTTCAGCGCAAGCGCCAAGGTGCGCCACGCCTTGATGTTTTTGTTGTATGTACTTGGGAAATGGGAAAACGCCGAGCACGTGAGGGTTTGCTCCCGTGACCGCCTATTTGCAATCGCAAGGAAAAGGCAGTGTGAAAGAAGATGAAGAAGAGAAGAAATGCGTAGTTTTGTTGAAAGAAGAAGAAAAAGAAAAAGCGGCGCCTGGTCCAGGAACGTGACGGTCAACCACAGCTTGCAAAGCTTGCCCCGGAGGCAGCACAGTGCCACAACCCCGCCCGCTCTGCCCTGCGGCTGACCGTCTCGCCGAGCTTGTTCAGCGCGAGCGCCAATCCCCAAGGTGCGGCACGCCTTGAGAGCTACAGACGAGTTGGAGTGCAGGGACCATCTCTCCGAGGAGTTGCCGGTCGCCTCACTTCTGTACACCTTGATGCTTTAGTTTGGAAAATCGGTAGCCACTTGACCGGAGATAGAGAGGGAGGGTGAACGGGAGACCAAATCACGCGTTGTCACACACAGAGGAAGACGAGATGAGCGCGAGCCAGAGAACTCTTGCAAAGTGCTAGGAAGGGCGAGAGTCAGGATTGCTGCTAATTCGACTGATTTTGGAGATTGTTTCTTTGTTGTGAAACCCCGGGAAAGGTCTCCGGTTGATCTTTTCGTCAAATAGGTTTCGTTTTCTTCAAATTACTCGGAGGGACGGCCCGGTGCTTTTTTCGACTGAACGAGCGTGGGAGAACCAGGATGACTCCTACTCTAATTGTGGATTTGTAGTGACCAAATGCTAGCCGGCATTGTGCATGTGTGCAATTAATCGGGCAAACCCGTGATCTTGAACCCCGCCGAAACAATGCGGCTTGGGGTCTTGAGAAAAACGTCGACTTCTAAAGAAGTTACCACTTGCTACAGTAGTAGTGGTGGCGAGTACAAGGCTAGTACGCCAGGACAGCGCATGCGTAAGATAACGTGGAGGGCTCGCGGGAGGAGTGGCAGTGCATCAAAGCTCAGTAGGCTCCAAGGAATCTTCATACGCATAACCTATCGAACCGGGCTGGAACCAAAAGTGTCTGGTGTACGGGAATCTACCCGAGGTGCAGAACCGTAGCCCTTTTACGATGCAGAACCTCCTTTCCCCATGTGTGATGCACCGGCTTTACAACCAAAACGGGTTTCTGGGCTCAGATGCCAATTTCCTTCTTTTCTTTGCTTTTACTTCTTTCCAGGGGGTCTCGAAAAAATGCTTTCCTCTTCGTGCTGTGATTGGCACCTCAGGCAGCGTTCGGATTTCCGACCACCGCAATCGTTAGCAGCATAAACTCAAGAGGTCGCGCGAGCTATTCCTTGAAAATTGGCATGAACAGGATCTTTTTGATTGAGATGTGTCGGGATTTGTTAAATCTCCTATGTGTTGTGTTTCCTGCTTCTTATTTTTCCTCCCCAGCCCCCTTCCCGACGACAGCAAGTGTCAGACCTCACCCAGGGGTGGTTTCTCCTTGGCGGGATCTCTACCGCTCAGGAAGTCGTTTGTTCTCGGTTTGGTTTCCGGCAATATTCGCTCAGTCAGTTGCTTGTGACGGCGTTTCTTTGATTTTTTTGTTTTCCGTGTTCGGGCTACTAGAAGGTCCGAGCACCAGACCCCATATATGAGCCACTGGCTGTGGACAAGGCTTTTTATGGCTGTTTACGGAAGTTCTTTCCTTTGACTATTTTTCTCACTCAGATGTAAACATAGTTTCGTATAGGATTTCGGCAAACGTAGAGGTCAATGGCTATGGTTGGGTGATTGCATCTTTGGTGACCCGGGGGCCAATCATCGTGGGTCGGCTATGGACTCAAGTGCAAGCTCTACCCTTCGTGCTGTGGAACGTGCTGAGATATAGAACTACAAAAAAGGTGGGCTTCGGGCCCTGGGTACTCAAAAGACTCAGAGAGCCGCCTAGACTCATTTCGAAGGGATGCAGGGCGCAACAATATACGTACAAGATTGCTTGAATTAGTTCAATATCCAGGAGAAGCGAGTCATCAACCTCATCTATGACCTGCGAGGTTGAGGCAATCATCTAATCACAGATCGAGCCCCCTGTAAGCAATGGGGCACGCAGAGGTATCGATGGGGTAGAGGCAAAGGCAGTTCTTCACGATCTACTGGTTGTGGGGTTCCACATGGTAGAAAAAAAAGATAGCATGTGACATAACACGTGAATATACATAAACGTGGATCAGGTGCTACTACAACGATAATAATAAGCATTTCTTCGGCAAGGTAGGGAAGAATTTCCGTTTATTTTGTCGAGGTATCGGTTTTAGTCCCGAGGGAGGTTTGCAACCCCGAGTCACGAGCGGCGAGCAATTCGATGCAGTGCCAGGGGATAGGGATGAACCGGCTTACCCCGAAGGATTCAATCGTTTATCAAGCCCCAAGTTCTCTGAAAAGCAGACCTGCACAGTGTGGTGCACTTTGCAGGGAGCACGGAGGAATCCGGGGTGAATTGGACGACTAACTAACCGTGCATATCACAATTCTACACAGGGTGTGCCTGTACACCGCAGGCACTGGACCAACTGGTGGCTAATCAGGGCGGAACACAGCCGATCTTGTCGTTTTGAAGTCTGGATTTTCCCGCTGGAGGCCATAAAGTGTTTGATTAGTTTGAGTAGTGGCGAGGCCCTAAAATTACTCCGTTTTGGAGGCTCCCTCCCTGGTGCTGTGAGCTCGCTCTGGGGCCCACCTGGGCCCATTTCGTGTGCCTTCTGAGGACTCAGCCCGCAAGAAATCGTTTGGGGCTCGTTTTGGGACACACAGATTTCGGGGCCAGTTACCGCCAGTATGGGGTGATGTCGAAAGATGCTTTATTTGTGCAAGGGGAGGGGGGGGTTTTGGCATCGTCTTCCGAGTCGGACAAAATATTGTTTATTTGTCCGGGCCTGTGCAACGGAATTCTGTCAATAAATATACAAAATCGTCACACCCCGTAAGCCATTTTCAACAGAGGAAGTTATTTTTCCCAATAAACCATGTGGCCATATGAGTCGATGCCAAAAGGGGGGGGGGGGGTTTGGGCGGAAAAATCCCCGCATAGTTCACCAGGGTCTGACGGGTACTGAGGCCCCATACCCTTCCTAAAACATCATTCTGCGTTCAAATACGCCCTCAGAAGCCTCCGGAGAGCCTTCTATGATGTCCCAAATGCAATTTTTGTGGGTTTTTAGGGGGTCCCCCCGTCTGCTGGCCGTAAACCGCCATAGAAGACACATATGCAACCTGATGCTGGGTCGCTCCTCGGAGCAAAATCTCGGCCTAAACACACGTTTTCGGCGTTCTCTATCATTCTCCAGGTGCATTCGACCCTCGGACTTCATAAATTATCTCGCTTACAGGTGTTCCGGGGTGTGCAAAAACAAGGCGAATGGACCCTACAGACCGTACCACGCCCTGCCTGTCTATACAGGCTTTGGGGTCGAATTGCGCCGCCTTGGCGCCATGTGCACCGTTTTGGTCTCGTTTGTGCTGCTTTGGGATCCACTAAGAACTCTGGTCTGATTTGCGGGACGCTTTGCTCGGTTTTGGTGCCCACTTCACCGTTCAAAGTGCATCCAGTGGTGAAGACTTTGCGCCGAAGCTGGAGAGGAAGCGACCCAGTAGGCGCCACTTCACCGTGAGCGGGTCTCGGAACAGGACTCAAACTGTGGCCCAGGTGATACTGCCGACCATGGCGGGTGTGTGCGCCACACAGTTTGTCTGACCAAGCTCACTGCACAGGAGCTTGCCACACATCCCTCGGGTCATGTGCCGCCTGTGCAAAGACATCCAGCGAGAAGCACTTTGCAGCCATGGGTGAGAAAGATGCCAGAAGGGAAGACATTGCCAGGAAAGCTCTGAAAGCCTGCCCTGAAAGCGGTGAAGCCTGCTTCAAAATCATGAAGTGAACGCGTCGTAGTCAACCGCTTGAGAACGGCTGATGATCGCCTGTTACTTAACGCTTGTCCTACTTCGTTCACCAAGCCTTGCAGAATCACCAGAATAGCATAACATGATGCAGGTAGAAGCCTGAACAGGCCTTAGAACAGTGAAAGTGGGCGCCAAAACCGAGGAAAGCGTCCCGCAAATCAGACCAGAGTTCTTAATGGACTCCAAAGCAGCACAAACGAAGCCCGAAACGGTGGATGTGGCGCCAAAGCCAGTGCAGGTTGACCCCAAAGCCTGTATAGACAGGCAGGGCGTAGTTCGGTCTGTCCCCAATGCAGGGGGCCATTCTCCTTATCTTTGCACGTCCCGGAACACCTGTGAGTGAAAGAAACCACGAAGCCCGAGGGTCGAATGCACCTGGAGAGTGCTAGAGAACGCCGAAAACGTGTGTTTGGGCTGGGATCTTGCACAGAGAAGCGACCCAGCATCAGGTTGCGTATGTGTCTTCTATGGTGGTTTACGGCCAGCAGGCGGGGGGACCCCCTAAAAACCCACAAAATCGCATTTGGGACATCATAGAAGGCTCTCCGGAGGCTTCTGAGGGCGTATTTGAACGCAGAATGATGTTTTAGGAAGGGTATGGGGCCTCAGTACCCGTCAGACCCTGGTGAACTATGCGGGGATTTTTCCGCCCAAACCCCCCCCCCCCCCTTTTGGCATCGTACCATATGTACTGTCACGTGTCAACACGTGAAATCACTTGATACCTTCAATGACAAGGGTCGCGGGGGGGCACGCGGGGTTTCAACACACCCTCGAATGGCCACCTCGATTACGCAAGCAGCCTATTCAACAAAAAAGACAGAGAATTCAATTAGACTCATTGTTCTTCGGATCGTGGAGAAAAGGGCGAGACGCTGCAAGGCGGGAAAAGTGCGTGAGTCGTCAGAAACTGGTGCAAAGGTTGCTCTGGCGGCATGCCAAACAACTTGTACGCCGCATTTACTTGTTCAGAGTGAAACTTCTTGATTGATGTCATTGATGCCGATCAGGTACCGCTGCAGCAGCACGAGGAACCAGACCACGTACGGAAAAAACAACGGGGTGGCCTGCTTCCTTTGGAGAGAAGCTTCGTTTGTCGGTAGCATGAGATTCCCTGAATGCCTAGTGGGTATGAACTAACGGTCGCTTGCACATACCTTTCTCACATATCGTTTATCTGTACGCGCAACCTTCCACTCCACGCACTCGATGTGCGTTTCTACACTTCGCCATCGTTTTTTTACCATGATTTTAGTACTACACATCTTGCGGGTTGCCCTTCAATGTATTGTGCTTTTTGAAAAGACGTAGGCAGCGTGTTTTAGTGGTTGATCAGAATTCCTTACCAGAAAACGACACGGCAAAGAAAAGTGGGAAAACGATCAACCGGCACAAACTAAACGAAGCGCCTTTTCAGCACTTTCAAGGCGACTCGTTATGCAGTTTCTTTTGCTTCTTCGTTCGAGGTATCGCTAGATGCGCACCTGCTTTCATGGCAGTGTTTTTCTTGTGTGAGAACAGAATTATTCTCTCAAGAAACCGAGAGTAGAGCTTATGTTGACCGCACTACCCTGGATCCTACCTGAGTCCTACTTGGGCGGTTTGGTTTCACACAATGCATGTGGCTAAAAATACTCGAGGGACTGCCTTGTGCTCATTTTCGAAGGAGGCTAGAGGGGGAGAAAACAATACAACTACAAAGTGGGTCTTTTCTTTTTCCTTTTTTTGAACGCTTACGCCACTAAACCCAGATTTACCTGTGTTTTGTGTGGGCTACAGCACATTTACCTCCTTGATCCTTCGCAACTGGCAGTCTCCTCAAGCATTTCCTACAAAGCAGGTGCTTATACAAAGAATACGTTTTTCAGGAACATGGGGTGAAAGAAAACGCGCAAGAAATCAGCATCCGTATCTGGCTCTGGGCAACCTAAGCAAGATTTACGGACTCTTCAATACCTGGCGCATCGTTTCGTGAAACAAAACAGGTGGCAAAAAGAATGTTTAGGGGAATGAGAGACGAGTTAGAGTGCTGAAATGATTGAAATACCTTGCAGTCAGACGGACTTAGTCTGGGCTCGGACCGACTTTCCTCCGACTCCTGTCTGTCTCAGACAGCCGTGGTCGAGGTTTCGTGAGTTCCTAAGTAGAAGGTTGTACGAGAAAATCAGAGAGGAAAGTCGGGGTTTACCTGCTCTGACCATATTCGACTTTAGGAGTCGGTCCAACCTTTTTTGGTCAGTCTGGTCAATGTAAACTTTTGACTCAGAAAGAGCGAAGAGCCTCAAACCCGATTACAGTCAGATCGACGGCGGAGTATTGTATTGCATGAATAATTAGTACTATGGCTGTGGAACGCTCCACCCAACTGCCCCCACCAAATCTCAAAAACGTTTCATGGTGCGAGTGGTCAGGAAAAACTCGGAGGGGCCGTCCGGTGCCAATTTCGACGGAGGCGAGGGACAATACAACTACTAATTTCAATTGCCATTACTGGGCCTTGTTGGTGACGCCCGGCACTAAACCCAGACATACCTGGGTTTCATGTGGGCAACAGCACATTCCACTCCTTTGCGAGTTTGAAACTGGCGGCGATTCTTTGAGTATTACTTACAAAGCTGGTGCATATTCAAAAAAATAATTTGCCGCCGAGGAGGAGGTGCACTGTTCCGGTCGCGTGTCCTAACACAGTCTCCAAGTGATGTTCACCTCAAGTGGTCAAGGGAACCGTGTTTCTTCTACCGCTCTTCACACGCGCGAAGCGTCCTATCCTGAAAAGACTGCACCGGCGGAACGCGCTCACAGCCATGCCGTATGTGTTTGTAAGGTATGTTATTTCCGAAGCAGGGTTGCTACTAAACTTATACCGTAACAAAGTAAATGTCGTTGGCAGAACTTTGCCAGTGCCCGGCAGGCAAACCGGCCACCTTGAGGCGCTTTGAGCTGCAGAGCCGAAAAGACGCGGAGACGACCATTGGAAGTGCAAACTCAGAACAGCAATTCGAATGTTAGCCCTTTTCCTCCGCCGGCTTTTTGCAACTCTGAACTAAACCAAAAACAAAACACCAACCCTGCTTCGGAGCAACACACAGAGTTAGTATGTTTTGCGGAAGCCATCTTGTCTGTGAGACGATCCAAATCATCTCACGAACCTATTGACGAAGAAAGAGGGATGAGGAAGACGTATGGGGAAACCATGGGTCAAACTCGCATGTATACGACCCCGAAATTGCTAATTTGGGACTCGTTTGAGAAATAATCTTGGACAGCTTCGACATAAATGTACGTCCACGACACATCTGTTTACAACAACAACCATCAGCCGTTTGCGATGTAACTTTACCCCGGAGGCACAGTAGACACCAGTTTAGTGCTGACGTGTCCGCTAACGAGTTCATATCAAATGGCCGTCCTTCGAGAATACCCTGAGCAGGTCAGTAGACCCTCCTCTTTGTTTTGCAAAATCTCTCTACTCTGTCCGCAACAAGCAGCGGGGTACGGGCCCTCACGCTCAGTTTGTGGGTTTAGTGCTCAGTCGCGCCCTCGAAAGAGGCGGCCTACTAGTACTAGTCTTAGTTGCTGCGGCGCTCGCTGCGGGAAGCCGCGGCGTGGTCTTCGCTGGGGAGCTTAAGGCTATCATTGCGGGCCTTGTTGTGACGCTTTAAGTGGGGATCCTCGCGCGGTTCGCTGTGGCGCTCGTTGTGGTGCTCGGTGTTCAACTCGTCACGGGACTCGCTTTGGCGCTCTTCGAAGGCAACCACTGACGACTGGTGGATGACTCTTCTCGTACCGAAAAAGGCCACCCCAGAATGAGCACCGGTGCTGCGCTGATCCCAAGAGCTGACCGGTCGCGTCACGAAACTGAGAAGTGACGGCCCGCGTGCTTCGTTTGTGTGCACTGCCATCAACATCCACCCGGACAACATAACCAATGCTGCGACGGCGACGACACGCGCCGGGAAACATCGAACCGTCGGCATTCGGAGGGAGGTGGGCTCGGGCGGAGGGAGGGAGAAACTCTGCAGGGTATTTCAACATGCTTTAGTATTTGAGGCATTCTGTCTTCAAGGAGGCGATGGGCGCACGCGCTCACATCGGGAATCAAAAGTCTTCTCAGTTTTCCGAGACTAGAGGTATGCTAATAGCTCTGTCGAGCCAACCCCACTTTGAGTGCAAGTTCTTAGAGGGTTTTCGGGTCCAATGTGCCCGAAACTTGCGTTTTTTGCAGAGTTTCTCAATATCTCGTCGTCTTGTTGCGTTAGTGGGGAGTCATTTGCAAGCAAATGAGTACCACACTATGCCAGCTTTTCGCTACGTGACAATATCTCGCGGGTTTTTGGTCACCGTGGGTAACTTGAGTCAGTCTACCAGAACGTAGCTTCGCCCGAACTTTGCTTCACCAGAACTTAGCGCCCAACTTTACTGTTCCCCGAACTTTAACTGCTGCCTCTATCACTGGGCGCCGGTCTTTTTCGCAAAGGATCGCCTTGGGATGTTTTCTGTTTCTCTTTTGTTGGTCGACTGTGCCCGAATTTTGCGTTTTTTGCAGAGTTTCTCAAACCTCGTCTTCTTGTTGCGTTAGTGGTACGGTCCTTTGACAGAGTGAGCCGATGCCTCTCATCTCACCTTTAAAATCTTGACAGACGCTGGGCGCCGGTCTTTTTCGCACGCGCGTCGCAGTCGTTGGGTGGTATTGACAAGGGGTTTCATCGGACTCGGATGAACTTCGTTACTTCACCGCCGCAGGTTCCCCCTGCCCTGGGAGGTCTGCTTGGCTGCCTTCGGTTTGCGTCTCCGTGTTGGTGTTGTTGCTTCGCTTTTGGACTCCTTCTTCGACTTGGCACGGCCCAACGTCCTTATCTGCTCTTGGTGCCCGTTTTGCGCTCATTCTGCGCTGCTCGTTTTTCCTGCTTGACTTCGTGTTTCCATCGGGCCTGCTTGCGTTTCCATCCCGACGGGATTCTTGTTGCGTTAGTGGGGAGTCGTTTGCATGCAAATGAGTACACCCACACTAGAATCTCCTGGGAGACCGGGGTGACCAAAAGATCTCGCGGTTTTTGGTCACCCCGTCTACCACGCCCGAACTTTGCTTCTCTCCGAACTTTGCTTTTGAACTTTGCATCACCAGAACTTAGCCTCCCCAGAACTTAGCTTTGCTCGAGCTGTGCCTCTCCGAACTTTGCTTCACCAGAACTTAGCATCGCCCGAACTTTGCTTTCGCCCGAATTTTGCTTTGCTTCTCCCGAACTTAAGTTCGTCCGACATTAACTGTTTCCCGAACTTTAACTGCTGCCTCTAGTCTCTCTGGGCGCCGGTGCAAATGTACTTTTGGGCTGCTGGATCCTCTGCTGTCAGAACTCCCTGGACCATCACAACAACCGGTCCAACTCCCTGGCTGGCACCTTCACCACAACTATCAACCCAATTCCCGGGGGTTGTGCTGCAGCCTGCACTACCTGCCCAACTGCCTGACTCCTGGCATGTGCGTAGACTACTATTAGTCCGAGACCCTGCAGACATGCACGGTGGGTAATCACAACTACCTCCCAACTTCTGCTGGTGTTCACCATACTCCCGCCGACTGTTGCTGGACTTGTACTGTCAGTTCACTGCGATTCCTGCCGTTCTGATGACACTAGACAAAAGATAAGCGGAACAAAGCGAACCATTACAATCCACGCTCAAAGCCAACGTTCTCGATGATTCTTTCATCTAGGACTTCTGGTAGTGAAAGGATGGGCCGGCGGTCTGTCAGCTTTGAGAGAAGCTGTTGGTTGCGAAGAAACACGTAATTGGGAAGCTAAGCACGTTTCAAAAGTCAGCAGCCATACGTGAACGATCACCGAAGGCCGTAGATAGAGCTCGAACTACTGACAGCAATGGCTCGTCGATATTCATAATCAATGCTATCCACCAAGCTGATGCGAACCACCAAAGATGGTAAGTGTGCTTGTAGCACTCGACCATGTCCCCGAAGTGCATGGGACGCGGAGGATATTCACAGTCTTTCGCTTCAGAATCAGCCCAAATTGGCTATTTGTACATGAAGCCCTGGTTGCAAACGCGAGCTTCGTCGGGTACCGGCTGACTGATTGCGTTGCGACGTTTGTGTGGAGAGAACTACACGACCCACTTACATGATTTCACATGTTGTGTAATCTGACACATGACACAACGTGCGATCGCATACTTTGAACTGTTTCCATATGCAAATGTTCCAACTTGTCACATATGGCAATTTGTATAACACGATAACAAGTGGGTCGTGAAAGTACCATCCCCCCCCCGGGATTATGTAATATTTCAGGCCGTCAGGCAACGGGAGGAGGGAAGGACCTCATGATTGACGCTAGCCGCAAGTCTTCTTCTCGGGAGAAATTGTTCGTTTTTTACTGAGAGCGCAGGAGAGTATGTTGTCAGGCTCAACAGGGCTGACGGACAACAAAGACGTCTACGTTCACGGGACTTGGGTATTGTGATGAGCGTATGGATAACACCACAGACACCCAGTACTAAAATACTAAGACTTCCAAAGCGATTGAGAGAGAGAAAGGGAGACAAATAAGGGACTGATAAGGGCGTACTGGACCATTTCTCGAACGCACGCCCTTTCGTCGAGGCAGCTCTGGAAGGCAGTGGGCAATGGTGTCGTGTCACGAACTTTGTCAGGCGGGCAATTTCATCTCGCAAAGGCTCGTCGTCTGCTTTTGGCCCCCAACAACAGTTCAGAGCTTGTGCCATGACAAAATCCAGCAAGACTCGTTTGCGCACTGGAGAAGCAAACTGGGGATACCGCTTCGCCAAAAAAACACACTTGCTCATGTTTATCATGACGTTGCTCAGACCAGCGCTGTCATGGCGATGCGGGAAAGTTCTCGTCGTACCTGATATATATGTCTTTACTGCACTGGTCCGAGTACATCCGATCGAGGAGGGCGGTGTACTTTCTTTCAACAAACGACCTTCGTAGCTTTAGGGTCGGGGTGAGCTCGCCGCCGCTCACCGAGAAATTCACCGGCAAAATGCTGAATTTCTGCACCTTGGCCGCGTTCGACGGCGCAACGGTACCGTCTGCGTTGGTGGCCGTGATCGCTCTCGTGATCTCGCTGATCCACGCTTCGTCATCGAAGGCTTGCTGGACGGTAGTGGCGGAGGGGGAGACCCCAATGGCCCCGGAGCCAAGGCGATCCGAGCCTGGAGATTCTCCATTTGCACCTTCGTTCTCCAGCGTGATCAGGCAAACGTTGAACTTCCGCTTGTCGCCGATCATAATCACGTTGCTCAGTCCAACACCCCCACGGAAGCGTTGCACAATGGAGGCTTCAATGGGCAATGGGGCTACATTTTCCCCCCCAGCGGTGATTATCATCTCCTTGTACCTCCCCGTCACCCTGAGCATTCCACGCGTGTCTTGAGCGCCTTTGTCGCCGGAGTGCAGCCACCCCCATTCGTCAATGGATTCCTCGTTCTTTTTCTTTACCTCCTGCACGTGCGCCGCACCGAGGTCGTCGTTTGCCAAATACCCCATCATGATATGCCGCCCGCGGAAGCAAAGCTCCCCTTGATACTTCTCCGGCATGTTGGGATCGAGCAGCATGCCAGGGGGGCACTCCTTTACCCTTTCGTATCGACCAGACCCGTGGTGTGTCTCCCGCATGACAGCGACCTCCATGCCCTCCAGGGCATATCCGCAGGATCCCCAGAGGTGAGCGGCGTTGCTCGAGGCGATGGTGGCTCCGGTACATTCAGACATCCCGTACCAGTCGTTGATGTGCACGCCGAACTGCGCAAAAAAGGCGAGGGTCTCGGTTCGGATCGGCGCGGCGCCCGTGATCGCCATCACGCAGGCATCGAGCCCCAGGCGGGCCGCCAGCTTTCCGTACACGCTTTTGTTCGTCGGAAAGGTGTAGCAACCCGGGGACTGCCCGCTCCCGCCCAGCTGCCGGGCGTTGGCGTACGCCGTGCCGTCGCGTTTGGCCTTCGCGATGATGTACCGCTTCACGGGTCCCGGCGGGTTTTCCGCCGCCGCGGCCCTGATCTGCAGCTCGATCTTCTCCCACACGCGCGGAACGCCCAAGAAAATAGTCGGCCGGCAGGCACGCAGGCGGTGGGCAAGGCCCCCGTCTTTCAGGTCGGTCGGGCGTGCGAAGTAAACGTCCGCGTGCCCCCCCGCCTTTGCCGCGATGACGATCGGGACGACAACGTCGATCAGCATCCCGGCCACGTGCGATAGCGGCAGGTACGACAACAGCCGGTGTTCGCCTGCCAACGCTTCGACGCCGCCGACCAAGTCGCGGAGGCTCCAGGCCATGAAGTGCAGGTTGTCGTGAGAGATCATCGCCGCCTTCGGGCTCCCGGTGGTGCCGGACGTGTAAATCAGTGCGCAGACGTGTCCGGGGTCCTGCCGTCTCTTCGCCGCGGTGTACACATTGTCCGGAGTGTCCTTCGCCTTCAAATCCGCCCAGAAAAGCACGACAACCTCGTTTCCGTCCGCGTTCGTGAAGGACCGGGTGCGGTCTCCTTGCCCGTCCGGTGTCCAGTACACCACTGCCTTCAAAGCCGGGAGCTTCCCGCCACGGCTGAGCGCTTCAAACATGTTCGTCTGCTTGGCCCCCTGCACGACAGCAACGACGCTCCTGCTGTGTGCCGCCTTGAACTGGACCTGGTCCTCGGTGTCCGTCGGGTAAATCCCGACAACAACACCCCCTGCGCAAATGGCACCGATGCACGCCATTAACCACTCGGGGCTGTTGAACCCGTACACGCAGACGGCATCGCGGCCGTGCAAGCCCAAAGCCAGGAGTGCCTTGGCGACAATGGTGGTTTCTTTGAAGTACTCCCCCCAGGTCCACGTCTTCCAAGCAGCCTTTTCCGCACCCTCCGGCGGGTGGCCCCGCTCGGTTCGCTCAACGCGCAGCACACACTGCCCTGACTTCCGCTCCGCCGCCTGTTCAAACAGCTCCGTGACCGTCATCGGCGGGCAACCTTCGGCCGACGCGTTCCCCACCCTCGCCAGGCGGGGGCTACGCTCCCGGTCGCGGTCCATCACGTAATGCGTGCCGCTCTCGTACTGCGAAAAATAATCAGGGTCCTGCTGGCGCCTCGTCGGCGCCTCGTCGTACACCGTCGTTGACTCGGTGCCGCCCATCGTTCGTCGTTTCCCCCTTCGCGGCGGAGCCCGTATTGGGCGGCGTCCCGTATCCGTGTGTGGTCCCGGCCTCTTTCTTTTCCCCCCGACGACAGCAAGTGCCAGACTAGCCCACCCGAAGGCAGTTGACTTCTTTAGACAGGGAGTTGATTGAGCTAGAGTCTTCTCATTGGTGTTTCCGGCGATAACGCTCATCCACTTACCTGCACCGGCGTTTGGTCTCCGCTGTCGAAGAGGTGACAACTGCTGACCGTAAGACAGTCCAACACTTCATCTGACGACTGACGGGATGCATCCATAAGTCCAAAGAACGACGGCGATAGAAGATCGATCTCAAAATAGCCCATTCCCGACGTCATAACTATTTTCTCCTGACCTGAGGGTCACCTCCAGCATCTTCCTAGAGGCGACCTCAAAATGGTCGCGTCTTAGATTTTCATATAGATATATCTGGATTACGACTGGATTGATTGTAAGCCACTTTGTCGCCAATCCACTTCGTCGCCACGGGGGCATTCTGGGGGGGAAAATGTTTCTTGAGTTTGAAGGGGGGGGGGGGGCACAGGGGTCCGTCAGCACACACCTGCAGGGTGGTCGGCTTCCCCTTCGCAATAGTCGCTGACGTGCTTTCGTTTCCGTATGGTCGATCTGAATCAGGCACAATTTTCATTTATTGGGTGCGTTTGAACCAGGGGTTAAGTTAGGATTTTCTTTTTAGCTCTATTACCGGTTTTCCCGGTTTTTGCCTGTCAGCGCTGCACTGCGGTTCGGACGCGTTCCCGGCCCTCATTCGCATCCCCGGGGCCACGTTTCCGGCCTGCGGCGGCATCGGCCTTCGGCCGCGCCTCCTTGCCCTACACATGTACCCGCCATTTCACCAGCGATGCTGCAACGTGGTAACACCATGCCGCTGCGCCCAAGCGTGCCCGCTCAGTTGCAAAACAGAGAACGGGAGAAGCCTACAGGTGCAACAAGTAAACTGCAAGTCAGGGGAGGAAACAGCAGAGACCCAAACAGGGAGGTAGACGATGGCTTCGGAATCTTTGTTTACGTGTAGCAATACCGCTGGTCATCAGATCCACCAGCTCTTTTCACAACTCTTTCTCAGGGTCATGGCGTGTTCTTGGGCAGCTTTGAGGTCTTCGAGAGACGTATATGCAAGCTTTCTTTCCCCAGAAGTAAAGGTCTCTACGTACGAGGAAAGAACGTCATTTGGAATGCCATCCGCGGTGATGCTTCCTTCGGTGGATACGGTCATGTACCCCTGAAGGCTCGTATCATTCAGCCTGCTGCTGAGTCGGTCCTTCACAAGGCGAAGCTTGGAGAAAAGACGCTCAGCACCAGCAGTTGTGAGAGGTATTGCGAGTGGTATTGTGAGGAGGCGTGCGGTATGCGGATACGCCAAGCGATTTGCAGTTTCCCGGAGGGAGTGGGTTTACGGGCGTGCAGGTTGCTGAACCTATCCTTACACGGATACCCAGCAGCTGTCCATGTTGCATACTCAACGTCGTAGTCAACGCCCAGCTCCTCTGAGGCGGTCCCCCTGATCTTCCTTCGTGAGAAACCGAAGCTGCCCAGATGCGCCTGGATCGCTGTTCGCTTGGCCATGACTTTGTGAATCCCCCACCCTGGTATGTAGTGCAGTGCAGTGCAGAATACTAGTGCACTGCAGCAGTGCAGTGTAGTAGTGAACAAGCCGGTTCCGGGCTGGGGCGAATTCCACTTTTTTTTTTTTTTTTTTTCCAAAACCGGGTTTAGCCGAAAGCCGGTTTTGGAAACCGGAAAACCGGCCCTAACTTAAACCCTGGTTTGAACCCCTGTTTTTGACAGTAACTTCCAGGTAATTGACATATGCAACCTTTGGGGAGGCAGGAAATTTTGACACTTTTGTCCTTAGCATTTTCATCAGCATCTTTCACGTCCTGGGTCGCCAAAAAGATTTCACCCATTTGTCGCCGAAAACGCCCTCGCGGTACCTGGATACCCCATTGTTGGCTGCACTAGCTGCCAGACCTGCGGGATGTGGAAGCATGAATGCGAGAAGCGTGAGTAGAGAACGACCCAGATGGGAACACGAATAGACAGGGGATTGCAGTGGGCGCATGACATGCACGTGACACGTAAACATGGTGCAGGATTCGTGTTTTCCTACATCCATGAATGCTACACCCTCGTTTGTCTTTGCTTCTTTTGCTTCTGGAAAGCCTCAACGAGAGATCTTCCGCTACGGCTGCAAGGCCAGCCTTGGACGATGCCAAAGTAGTGACTCTGGCGACGGACTCACTGAAGGCGAGGGCGGTGTTGTTGTCTGCGGTCATCACCTTGAACTTCCAGAACACGAATTCCAATATTACTCGTTCACTTGATGATGATATTGGGTGACACCGGAAAAAGGTCACGCTTCATGTGTCGACGGCTAAACCCGCTAGGCATAGGTGGCGGCGAGTCGCGACCTGCCCCATACTCGCCGTGAGGCCCTCGAGAGCCCTTTTGACACCCAGACTCGTCCAACCACCCTTCGACTTGCCCCACTCGCCCCAGACTCGCCCTCCAAGGTGGCCCATGTCGAAGAGCACACTCCGCCTCGATTCCGACGTGTTTGTCGCTGCAACAGCGCTACAGGTCTCAGCAGGAGGAGCTTGCCGAGACCCTCGCGCTGGTTCTGGCTATCTTCCACCCAACGGGGGTGTCACGGGGGGGTTACAGGGGTTAAAATCCCCCGTTTTCCCCCCGTGAACCCCCGTCGGGGAACGGTTCCCCCGTCAGGGGCTACATGTATGGGTAGGGGTGAGAAAATCGCAGTTTGATGTTTTGGGCAGAATACTGCCTGATGAAGGTCTGCCCTCACACAATGCACATGTGGGAGCTTCCAGGTAGTCATCGTCGGCGTCGTCGTAAGTGTCGCCGCCATGCACCCGCAGAAACCGTCGGCTGCCGAATGTCTGCGGATCCATGGTGGCGCAGCGTATTTTCTCGATGGCGCCCGTCGAGAAGACGCGGTCGACCCCCGTCACGCTTAGCGGCGCGGCTCTCTGCTGTCTTTCCCCCCCCCAACACGTCTCTACCAAAATGGGGGTTTTCATTGGCGGCGGGGTATTTGCCCTGACTTTGTGGTTAAACCCCGCACCTGAGTGGTCGGAAAAGGCACAAATCTTGACCCTGCATGGTACTGAGGGCGAGTGAAGACGAGACAGGGCGGGTAGCGCCATCTCTGGCCAGGATGGCAGTAGACGACAACACGCTGGTATTCTCTGTTTGGCGCACCGAATTTTTCCTCCGTTTCATGATCACTTGGTTCTTTTTTTCTCCAGCCTTTGAGCGACTTCCAAGGGGTGCACGACTTCAGTACGCCACGTGAAAGGAGGCCAATGCCACCCAAAAAGTTGACCAGGAGACCGACAGCAAAACACCTAAGTACAAAAGTGTCCCAAGAATACTCGAGGGACTGCCTTGTGCTCATTTCGAAGGAGGCTAGAGGGGAGAAAACAATGCAACTACAATTTAAGTGGGTCTTTTTTGTTGAACGCTTACGCCCGCCACTAAACCCAGATTTACCTGTGTTTCGTGTGGGCTACAGCACATTTACCTCCTTTGATCTATCGCAACAGGCAGTCTCCTCAAGCATTTCCCACAAAGCAGGTGCGAACACAAAAATAATCATGACAACCCCCTGTTTTTGACAGTAACTGCCAGGTAATTGACAGTAACAGGCATGTAACCCTCTGGGAAACCCAAACGCACCAAATTTATATTTCCAAGTTCTGACCAGGGGTCAGAACCTACAAAAAGCTAATGTTCGACTGTTCTTGTGCGCAACGGCGCCTGTAGCTGCTAGCAATGTAGTTGCAGGTTGATGTACTCTTTTAGCGGCTTCGGCCGGTTTCCTCTCTACATAACGGCCAAGCTGGGTTTGTTTGAATGCGAGGGTTCATCAGCTCGGGGCGCGTTGGAACTGCGGGTAGACGGTATGAATATCTGCGGTCTCTGTTCGTGTACGCGGCAACAAGAAGAAGGCGGAAGGAACTGGAGTCAGTGTTTGTCGGAGACGGACTCTCTTCGAACAACGTCGTGAAAAGGATAACGTCCATGCCCACACAGCGTATTTGAAGTCGTGAAAGTCGGAGACGAGTAAGAGTGAATTCATAGCTATTTATTCACCGGAGAAAAGTTGTTTTCATGCACGAGGGCTTTCCAGATTGCCACAGAGCCCGTAGGGCTCGAGTGGCAATCTGGAAGACCCGAGTGCAAAACAATGTTCTCAAGGAGCTCACGGTGAGTAAGTAGTCTGGCAGTAAAATCCATCCGATAAGTTTCCAGTCGAACTTTTCTCCCGTCAAGGTACATGGAACACAAGAAGAGAGCCGCATGGTGGAAACTGCCTCAGGCTGTACGAGCCAGCAACGTGTCGACTGTCCTGACTTCAATCGGGTGTGGGCGGGCTAGGGGAAAGGAGCGTCCGCTGACATGCGCACATGCGACAGAGATCGATCGACATTGATACAGGCAAGAATGCGCATATTCAAACATGACCGGCCCCGACCGGCCTCCGCGGGGGCGCTAACAGGAAGGGAGAGAGGGAGGGAGAGAACAAAAATGGGGCAAAAGTTTGAAATTTGTCATGGTATGGGGAAAGAGAGGTTTCTTCTTCCGCATGTGTACACGGTTGGGCGAAAGTTTGCAATCGAATCCTGTGCGCAGCTTTCGAAAAGGCGCGTTGGGGGCAAGTGAAGAGGATAGTGCAAGGGCGACTTGTTGTGTTAAAGGGGAAGGACTGTGCAAGCACGCGCTTGAATCATCATCGCGGACTGGTTTGACAGGCGACTGTTCGCAGCCAGGGTTTGCGTGTTTCCGTTGAGGGGGGGAGAGGCTCTCTCTGAGGGGAAAGAGAGGAAGTGGCCAGAATGAACATCCATATCGCCCAATCTGATGGTGACAAAACAGTCGAAGCAGGTGACCACCGATCAAGTGTGGCACTCGTCTCGGATGGGCAACCCCGACGTAAACTCGATGTCCCTCGTCCGCTTGGCTGTTATGTACCGGCCAGGGATGTTGGGCCAGTTCCTCCGCTTTCTGTAGTGGACAGCGAATCGCGGCGGCTTGAACAGGGAGCAGGTGTTTTCCGACGCAGTCCACCCCTTGCAGCCCTGCGCGCTCAGGCACGCTTTGCAGCACTCCTCTGCTACCGTCGACCCGTTCACGACGGCGAGCTTCAGGACTTCCACCACAGTACCGTGCAACCGGGGTGCCGTGTACCTGTGCTCGTTTTCTTTAAAACACGTTCCCTTTTGTACAGCACCGTTGTCGCCTGTACTGTACTCCACCTCCAAGAAGGACACATCCAGCGCGATCGGGAGGCCAAGGACCTTGTACCGGTCCCTGAGAGCTCGCACGAACCGAAGGACGGAAAAGCTGACGACGGAGCCTAAATCAATTTGTTCGAGGCCGACGCGCCATCCCCTGAGGTCTTCACTCGTCCGCTTCATCTTCCGGTAGTAGTGCTGCAGCGCTTTCGTTCCGTAGTGGTTGTAGCCAATTCCAGCGTTGCAGCAATCCTTTGAGTACTTGGGGGAGTCCGGCTCCTGCTGCGTGGCCCACTTGTGGCACTTCGTATCGTCAACGGCAGTTTCCACGTGGTAGCATTTCTCGCTTTTGAAGGGCAACGTTTCTTTTCCCGGGCTATTCACCCAGATGTGGCCAATGGTCCGCTTCCATTCGGACGTGTTCGTCAGGAGGTGGTACCAGCCCATGTGATCAATGGTCGTGCAGCTTCCGGTGTTGAACATGACCTTTTTGTGTTTGCACTCCCCACAAAACTTGTAAGGATGACGTCCGCATGTTTGACGGTGCACCCCGCAATCACCGCCGGAACTGAGAAATGTCTCCGTCATGAGGCCAGCGGGTTGGAAGCTGTGTCCGCTGGACCCGAAACGCTCCCAGCGAAGCGAGACGCTCGCGCGATTGATATCGCACGTGTTGCGAACGAAGTTCGACAGAGAGCAGCCGTGGTGCGGGTAAATGAACTCGTCGGTGTCTGCGAAGATCAACCACTGCACCTGGTCGCCCACCTCGGCAGCACAGTGCTTGACGGGGGCGCAATTCGGCTCTTTGTTCCGGTCACCAGGCTGCAGGTTAACCATCTCACAACCGGGGTACTGCGTAGGCGCTGGGCCTGGAATGATGGTCACGAACCCGAGTCGTTCGTAGAACTGAATAATCGCCTGGGTGCCGTCTTCTGTCCCTGCATCGTTGTCGTTCATAATCCAAACGTGGTCGATTCCCCCGAGAAGCTGCAACTCGATCCACTCACGCAGCCACGAGCCTGACGACTTCGTTCCGGCACACACACCCAGAAACCTGCGCGTTTGGTGGCATTCGCAGTCAAAACGTAGAGGAAAAATAGAGTATCTGCTTGGTATCGTAAAGTAAATTTAGGTGCGAGATCAGGCAGACCTTGTGCGCTAGCTTCGTTCTAATGAACAGGGCTTACCCCAAAGTCTTGCCAGGTTACCCGGCTGGTGACCAACACGCGGAGGATAGTCGTGGCTCGGCCGGTGAAGTGAGGAGAGGCCGTCGCAGGAAGCGGTCATGCGGGCCGTAACCATGGAAGCGAGGACGGATCTCCCCGACGGCCGCTGCTTAGGCCTTGAGGCCTTGATGTGGGTACTGGCGTCTCGTTCGAAATCGTTCTGAGCCTGCAAGAAAGGGACCTGCCGTGTGGCCTGTCGCCCACGCGGGCAGCTGGCGGACGTCTGGAGACCCGGGAGCCATACTGGCAGGCAGGGCATCCACCCCCCTGCGTCTCATTCTGCGTTGCGTGAGGATCTTGCCCCCCTCGCTGAGTTGTCTGGGGCGTGGCAGGGTACGGGCACACCCAATGCCCCGTTTTCACGTTCGCGCGCCGCGCTGACTTGCGATTATTGGTTGCATCTGAGAGAACGGACCATCACGCCGGAGAGCTAGCGATTGCCTCATTAGCACCTGGTGCTATCATCGGAGGCGCGATGCAGGTCGTGGCTGAGTACTTGTCATCCATGTAAGGACGTGGTGGGAGCGGGTTCAACGAAACACACACCATTCTTCCTTTGGCTTCACCCGAACGCCCAGCGAGGCTAGGTGCTTCGCAGATATCTCGTCCATTGTGGGAGCTCCCCCTGGAAGCGCTGTGGGCGCCGACAGTGTTTCTCCAGTCCAGTTCAGTTGTCCGACGAAAGTGTCGATGCTGGCGAGCTTAGAAGGAAGCCGACCTAAAGACGAGCTGCTCATCCGATCTTCCTGCCGCCGCGGGCCTTGCTGTTTCTTCGACAGCAGCGTTTCGTACGCAACCGGCAGCCAGAGTATTGTCGTAGAAAGCAGGACCGTTCGCATACTGACCATTCTTCGACCGCGCCCTTTGGAGGTCTACCCTTCCTTTCTCGTTGTTTCGTTGTCAGACGTGAAACCTGGATTATTATTTTTTTACGCGGAGTCGATGCCGACTCTTTGGTTTCAGGACTGTTGTCTAACTCGTTGTCATTTACCCCCCCCTATATAACTTGTGACTAGCACAAGCTAGTCATACATGTACGCCTATATATATTTAGCCTAGGCATATAGGCGAAATAAATTGCGCATAATTCTTGTGCAATACTTTATTCGAAAATATTCCTGGTCACCATCTGGACCGAGAGTCGTGCAGAAACGCGCTGTTTTGTACCTTGCGGTATTCGCTTCGATGTCTCGGACCACTCGCTCCCTCAATGCGCCTGCGTCGATTCCGCCGTAGCTGTCCGCAATTGCCGTGAATTGGCAATTCCCGTCTCCCGGAACTTGGATGTACCTTGCGCACATACCGCGCGCCGTTCGTTCCATCCACTCATAGTCGGTGTCGTCGTCATCTGCCGTCCCTGTTACGTCCCCTCTTCCGACCAGGTTGGCCTCGCTTCATTTCGCGGTCGACGATACAAAACCGGCCAGCGTCGACTGCCTGTCCGATTTCTTTGTCATGGATGCAGCGGAGTTCTGCATCTTCGCCGGTGGCTTTGCCTCGTTTCGTTCCTGAGACGCCGATTCGGTGCCGGACCTCGCCCTTTTCTTCGCCCCCGTCTTCTGGCCCCCCGGCTTGGTGCCTTTCGTCTTCTTGGTCTTCCCTTCCTCGCGGTCCGCACTCGGCTGTCGCCGCGGTGACGGCGACTTCTGTGCTCCGGCCTGCTTTGTCTGCACTTCCGCCAGTCGCTTGGTGAGGTCCTCGATCTGGCGAAGAGCTTCTTTCAGCTGTGCGCGCAGCTCCTCCATCTCTGTTGCTTCTGGTGTGCCGGCTGGATTAGGGCCTGCTGGCCCAGTGGCCGATTCAATGTTGAAGTCCTTCCCGCCTTTACCGCCCTTCATAGGACTGCCTTTCTTTCCGCCACTCAAACCCTTCGCTGCACTCCCTCCCTCGGGCAGTTGCTTCCCAGCCTCGCGCCATCGTTCGATTCCCTTTCTCTTTCCGTAGCAGCTCAAAAACTCCGCCCAGGTGTATCTTTCCTGCTCCCGTACTGAGCCGACCTCTGCAGGGTCTCGTCTCTTCTCCGGTGCCGCTGCTTGCACCCACCTCTGTTCGGTCTCGGAGATCGGCCGGGCTGAGGAAACCTCGATGCGTGTTCCCCCTCCGGTAACACCGAAGACCCATGAGGGCGGTTCCGTTCCCCTCACCACTGCGAGCACCCTTCCTCTCTTCGGAATGACTTTGATTGCAGTCACCCCCTCCCACCCTGCCGTTCTCAGAAAGGCTTCAGCCTGGGCTGCCGTGGTCCGTTTTGCAAATCCGTAGACGTCCCACGGCATCCCGTTCCTTTTTGGCACGGCCTTCTCTCCCACCGCGGTCCGGACGCGTTCTTCGGCCTCCGGTGCCACCCGAAGCCCGAGCCCGCGCCTGTTGGCCGCCAGCCTCCGTGCCTGCAGGCGCCTTGCTAACTCCCTTGCCTCAGGGAGGGTCGTGTTGGCAGCCAGCCAGACGATCGGCCCTGCGTCCTTCTTATCGCGCACGAAAACGCCGCGATGACCCGATGCAGCCTCGAGCGTCTTCGCCTGCTCGCCGGTAACACGCAAAAGTGCGCCGATAGATCGCGCCGGGTCCTCGGCTCTACCGCGTGTCTCAACACCGGTGATCCCGATGGCTCGGCCGTCAACGCCCGCCTCCCCTGCGAATCGCTGAAGGTAAGCTCGCAGGTTGCTAGTCGCCTCTTCCCACTCTCCCGGCGTTGTGTACTGCCGGGGAACATGCACAGACAGTCGATGGGTGTCATCCCACTCACGCGCGTCTGGCATTGGCGCTTCCCTCATCGTCAATTTCGAACTGACTGGCTTTTCTCCCAGCTGGAAGAGGGTCCCCGTCGTCGTCTCAACCCGGGTTCCTCGTCTGATTACGACCGGGCTTGTGTGCCCCTTCAGGCCTGCCAGCTCTGGCACCGCGCCTAGCACCACCATCGCGCATGCTCCTTTTCGCACGCCTCCACCGTAGGCTTTCTTCGTCTCCGCACGACTCGCAATGGCAACGCCTGCGATACAACCTTGCAGCGCCTGCACGTCGACGACCGGCACGTCCCAGTCCTCACTTCGCAGCTCGGCATGCTGCTTGCTCTTCTTCGCTGGCACCCACTGCCATGGGGCCTCCGCCTTTGTCTGCGTCGGCCGCATTGTCTCATCAGAGTCAACGCGTTGCCCAGGACCACCGCTCGGAGGTGCAGACATGTTGATAATCGTTTGTGTGATTTTCTTGTTTCCCAGTCCCCGTCTTGTTGCGTTAGTGGGGAGTCATTTGCATGCAAATGAGTACCACACTATGCCAGCTTTTCGCTACGTGACTCCAGAAGGGTCACTTTTTCCGCGCTTTCGGCGCGGCGCAACTCTAGTCGGCTGCAACTGTTGTTGGCAGTTGCTCACGATCTCATAATCCGAAAAGGAATCGGAGTCTTCGCTTTCTCGCTTGCGCCGATAGGCACGCCGCGATGCGGAGGACGCGAGTAGCCGGGAAGAGCCGGCGGGAGGGCGCGATCGTTGTGTGACCCGTGGAGGGTCGGAACCAGAATCAGTAAAAGGGCCCGAGTCAGGGCCTGCCATCGAAGAGGGCCGGGCGGGGCCGGGTGGGCGCGGTGTGTTCGGGCCGGCGAGGCCAGTGCCGTCGTCGCCGAGATCGGCGCGTCGTCGTCGTCGTGCGCACAGCGCGGCTGCGGGAGAGGCCGTGGGGGTGCATGGCGCGGGTCGCTTCCTGCCTGCTGGCGGGGGGGCGCGCTTCGGGGGCGTTTTCGTCGTCCGCCTCCTCCGGTCACGGCTGGTAGGTGTCCCGGGCGGGGACGGCGCGCGCCGCTTCCGGCCTGTGAGGCCGTCGCTCTCGCCTAGGCTGCGACCGCCACCGCCGCCGCCGCCGCGATCCCCGCCGCGTCCGCTGCCGCGACCGCCGCCGCGTGCGCGGCCGCGACCAGTGCCGCGGCCGCCGCCACCGTCTCCGTCACTGTCGTCTCCGCCGCCTCGGCCGCCGCGGCCGCGGCCACAATAACTCGCTGTATTTGGGTCCCCTTGGGTATTGTGGGTCAGTCTACCAGAACTGAGCATCGCCCGAACTTTGCTTCACCCAAACTTTGCTTCACCAGAAGTTAGCTTCGCCCGAACTTTGCTTTTGCATCACCACCACTTAGCAACTTGGTTTCGCCCGAACTTTGCTGCTTTCCGAAATGACACTATAAACGCTATAAAAAGTGCTGCGCTTCGCGCGTAGAGGCAGCAGTTTGGGGTTCGGGGTCATGTGCCCGACATTTGCGTTTTTTTGCCGAGTTTATCAATATCTCGTGGTGAGCCAATTCACCTAGCCCCCCTGAAAGTGACTTTAGCTCGATTACGCGTCGATTACACTGAGGGCGACGACGACAGCGGGCGGCGGAGACGGCGTGGCAAAGCAGGAAGCGTCGACTGGAAAACAGAGCAAGAAAAAGAAGCGCGGGGGCTGGACAGAGGTGCCGGGTAAGAAGGAGAGGAAGCCGACGGCCGCGCGCGCGATGGAAGAGGACGGGCAGAAGAAAGCAGGAGAAGGCGAGAAGCCAGTCGAAGGAGCGAGAAAGGCGAGAATTGAGCTGAGGCAGGAGGATTGGGGAGTACCGGTGGTGGAACACACCAAGCTGGCGGAAGCGACGGTGGCCTTCGCGCCCATGGCGAGCGCGCGGAAGATACGACGTGAGGGGATGCCGGAGGGCTCGGCCATGGTCACTGTGGCAGCTCTGGAGGGCAGCAGGCGGACAGACGTGGTCTGCAGGGTCGACGGCGCGGAGAAGGTGCTGCCGGCTTTCGTGACGAGGTCTCCGGAGGGAGACGTGGTGTACGCCCCCGCGGATGTGAAGGAGGTCGACCGCCCGCCGACGTCGACAGTGCTGATTTGCGCCGAGATGGATGCACGCTGGTGCGGAGCGGAGACGCTGGCGGCCCTGCAGGAGCCATCGGGGTGGCGGGTGCTGAAGGCGGAGTGCAAGCGGCTCGCGGAAGAGGAAGAGGTGCGCACAGCATGTTCAATGTGCGGCGGGTGAACCGGGTGAACCGGGTGTACCAGCTGATGATACGGGTCGAAGACGAGCAGGTCGAAAAGCTGCTGAAGGTTTCGGGCAGGAGAGGGCTCTTCCTGCGCATACCGCGGTGGAGGGAGGGGTCGGAGACCAACGAGGTGGTATGGCTGGCTGACACGGAGGCGTCGCTGAAGAGCGCCCTCGTGTTCGCACAAAGGAATGGCTGCCTAGGCCTTGCTCGTAGTCGCGCGCGGCTGGGGGTGAGAGTCGAAGGTGGCAAGTCCGAGCAGGTGCGGGAATCGCTGGGCGAGGCGGCGGCGAAGCAGGGACCGCCCGCGTTGCATTACTTAGTGAGGGGGGCGCAGGCGCGCGATGCCGCTTCGGATCTGGAGGCGACGATGAAGGCGGCGGGCTGGGCATGTCGCCAGGTCGCGGCCTACTGGAGCAAGACGCATGGGGACACGCGCGTCGTCACCAGCGAAGAGCCGCCCCCGCATCGACTTATACGCACGGGAGCAAGTCTTATGAAGGTCGATGACGAGACCGAGGAAGACCGGTCCGGGCGGCGGCAAAAATCGCAGGTATGGGATGCAAGGGCGGAGAGGACGCCGAAGGTCCGGTCATACCTCGAGGCGATGCGACGGCAGGAGGAGGGAAAGACGGGCACGTCCGAGCATCCGAAGAGCGCGGGCGAGAAAGAAGGCGTGGTGAAGCAGCTCCGGGCGGAGAATGCGGAGCTACGCGCGAGAAACGACGCTCTGAGGGGCGACATCGCGGCGCTCAGTGCTCAAATGGAGAAGCTGACGGAAATGGTGGCAACAATGAGGCCGAAAACACCCCCGACTATGCCGGTGGACCGAACCCAAACAAGCAAGAAGAAGGCGCCGAAGACTCCCGTCGCCACACCGACGAAGCAGAAAACTGGACAGGCCGGCGCTCCTTCCGAAGACGCGCACATGTCGCAGGCGAAGCGTCTGTTAAGTACGCCGGGGAAGTCACCCTCGGCAAAGGCGAAGAAGGCACACCAACCAGCAGCGGCGAAGCGTGCGTGACTGGGGGATGACGGGATGCGTGGCGGCGGAGAGACGCACGAAACGCTGGGGTTATGGTTGAGAGAAGCCGCGGACGCGATGGGAGCGAGTGTGCAAGAGGTCCCTGGGGACGGGGCCTGCCAGTTCGCAGCGGTCGCAGCCGGGCTGCCGGGATGGTCGGTAAGGGGACTTCGTGCACGGGTTGTGGATGCGATGTTGGAAGACCCGACATTCGAAGCACACTTCGCGCCGTCCGAAAGATACGGCAGCTGGCTTGCTTACGTGGAGGCAATGCGGGGGCCGTACGAGTACGGGGACGAGATGACGTTGACGGAAGCCGCAACGGTCACCACATGGACAGCAGGAGGCCGCACATCCTGCGACGATACGCACCTCGCGCGGGCGCCACGGGGCAGCAGACGGCGGTCACGTACGTTCCGGAGCATTACGACCGGCTCCTGCTCCCGGATACCACAATGGCGGAGCTGGCGCTACATGCAGACACAGTGGAAACTGTGGAGTTGAGCCGGGTCGAGCACGCGGTGAGGGTCGCAGCATATGAAGGAACGGACGCCAAGTCGCTGCAGGTGCCGCCGAAGCGGGACGGGAGCGTGTTACAGGGAGGAAGGAAGACGCTGAAGTTCGGGACGATAAACATGACATCTCTCGGGGGAAGGGCACACTTATTGGATTGTGCCGCTGTCGGCGTTCTGGCGGTACAGGAGACGCTTTTGACCGACTGAGGTCGGCAGGGCAAAGCATCACCGTGGGCCGGCGGAGCGGGCGTTGCAGTTTTTGCGAAGAAACCGGCGCCGGCCTTCGTGGTCGGGAAGCCGTCACCGAGCCGGAGGTGGGTGCACGTGGCCATCGGACTTGGAAGAGGAAACCAATTTTTGCATGTCTTCACACTGTATGCGAACTCGGGGGACAAGGGAGAGAGAGAAGATTATTGCGGAGGTGCACCGAGAAGCAGCAAGTCTCGGACGAGTACCAGTCATTGTGGCCGGAGATTTTAATGCGGCCCTCGTCGTCGGCGGCGATGTCGTGCATGCTGCGTTCGGGATAGTACGACGCCGCAGAGATCTGCACCGATGGCGGTGCCCCGAAGACGTACGAGAAGACAGGGACGCGAGGCACACGCATCGACCACGTCTTGCTGAACGACGTCGCGATGCACTCACTGGTAGCGAGTGAGACCACCGTCGTCGTAGACGCGGAAGGGCAGCGGGTGCCCAGCCACAAGATGGTGACGGTAGAGCTGGACATCACCGCGTTTGCAGACACATGTGAGAGGTACCGCATGCCAAGGTCCCTGAGCCAAGTAAACGTGACGCACGAAGGACGGGCAGCAGCGCGGGCGGAGGAGTTGTTAGTGAAGCACAAGTTCGAAGATGCAGCATCAGTGACGTGGAAGCGCTCTGGATGTCGGCAACTAAGGCGTGCGAGGGGTATCTGGTCGAGCTGGCGGAGAAACAGGGGTTGCTCGACGGGCCCGTTGCCGCCTATCAAGGACGGGGTGAGACAAGAAAGCCTAAGAGAGAACGTCTAGCGTCCGTGACAGACACCGGGACGGGCGCGGGTACGTATGCCTCAAGCAGATTCCGGAAGATATTGAACGGCCTCGACGCCTACATCCGAGGGCTGCATACTCAGAGTGGGGAAGGACCCGGGTGCATGCCGAGATCGCTGGAGAAGACGTGGGAGAACGTAGTATCGGGACTGGAATCCATGGCCGGACGAATGCCTAAGGTGCGCGATTTGCCGCGACGCCCGCCGGACTTGAGCGTCGCCCAGACCTTGAGGCAGAAGCTGGAAGCGAAGAGCCGGTCTCTGGCAGCACAGGCGCGAAAGGGGAGAATAGCTCAGCTGGAAAGCAAGATGCAGAACTTCCACTGTGCAACGAAGAAGGCGGACGGACTAGTGGCGCTGAAAGTGGACGGTCACTACACGGCAAATCTACGGGAAATCGACGCGACGTTGCAGAAAGAATGGGCGCCCATCAACGGGATGTACGCGAGTAAACCGGAACCATGCTATGAAGCCTTCAAGGCGGAGTATGCGGAATACATCCGATGTCGACCGATGGAGTGCCGGGATTTGACGGGCGATGATCTGAGAAGCGTTCTTGGTAAGAAGCAGCGTGCTGGAGTCCCGGGCGTGGACGGATGGAGCACAGCAGAGTTAAAGAAGCTGCCACTGCCGTTGCTGAACGGAGGTGTTCAACGCGATAGAAGCGACCGGAACGTGGCCGAACGCGTTGTTGGAAGCCGCGGTCACGCTGATCCCGAAAGACGAAACCCTCGACCCGCTGGCATTGCGGCCCATCACCGTCACAAGCGCGGTCTATCGCTTGTGGGCGAGCACGAGGCTCAGGGACGTCGTCCAGTGGCAAGAAGGCTGGATAGCAGATAGCCAGCACGGGTTCAGGCCCAAACACGGAACCGTGGACGTGGTGTTTGAAATCGCCTCGCAGATTGAAGAGGCTCTCTTGACGGGAAGGGAGCTGTACGGGGCGTGGCCCTAGACTTTGCCAAGTGCTTCGACAAAGTGCCACGAGACGTCGTGCTGAAGCTGGTGGGGGATCTTGGCCTCCACGAGAGGATTCTCGGACCGCTGCGCGATGTTTACGCACGACTACGAAGGCGGTACAAGTTGCACATGGGGCTGGGAGACATCTTTTACACCACAAACGGGATACTGCATGGCTGCCCCCTGAGCGTGATCCTCATCAACGCGCTGTTATCAATCGTAGTGCGCAGAGTGGACGACGTGGGGGGGGGGTGACGAGCGAATCATTCGCGGACGACCTCACCCTCCTGACGCGTCTCAGGGAAGCATGCTTGCAGGACGCCTTGGTGGAGGTCGACCGTTTTTGTTATAACACCGGCATGTCTATCGGGGTACCGAAGACGTTCGCTTTTGGGACGCCGAAGGGGTACGAAGCGAAGTTGAAGATAGGTGGCGCCGACATCGTGACGAAGAAGAGCTAACCATCGTAGGATGTCTGGTCGGCACGAAGCGAGCACGCAGGACAACGGACCTGCGCTATGACCAGCGTGCAGAGGAGGCCAAACGGTTGGGTGCCTTACCGATCTCGAGGGCGCAGAGGTCGGGGCTAGCGGCGATGGCGGTTCTACCGGCGGCGACGTACGGCTCCGAGTTCGCGCTCCCGACGGTACGGGGGCTGGGGAAGTTCACCGCAGCGCTACTCAGAGGCGTCTGGGACCCGGTGAGGCTGCATAGGGCGCAGGAGGCCGTGTGGGCATTCTCAACAAGGCCGCCCACTTGCTCGACCCGTACACAGTGCTGCCGTATCGGTCGCTCGGCATGATTGCAGAAGTGTGCCGAAAGAGGCCGGCGTGGAGGGCCCGCGTCGCAACAGTTCGACGGGCGTATGGCAGCAGAATCCGCGCGTGGGGACCGGTCGGTATTGCGGCCGAGCATGCAAAAAAGCTCGGTATACGATGGACGGAAGATTTCGACGACGCCGAGGACGAGGCAGGGAATGTGCTGAGGCTGGTGCGACGAAGCAAGGGGGAGCGAGGGCACACCCTGAGAAAGGCGATTCACGGCTGGCGCCTAGGGGAGCTTGAGAAGAGGCGCACAAACTTCGGAGGGGTACGGGCAGGTCGACTACACCGCGACGAATGCCTACGGGCTGAAGGCGTCGACAACGCTGACGGCCGCGCGGGACGTTGCCGAGGTCGTAGCAGGGTCGGTGATGACGGAATCACATGCTGCCAAGCTGTGGGGAGGTGACGGGCTGTGCAGACGCTGTGACGAGGCGACGGAAGAAACTCTGGGCCACATTTGGTGGCAGTGCCGGGCGTATGAACGAATCCGAATGCAACAGCAGTATGCCGAAATTGTTGACGCAGATCGCTCGACTTGGCCTCCGTGCCTGCAAGAACACGGGATTCTGCCGAAGGGAAGTCGAGTCAACATCGAAGTGCTGCACACATTCATGGCGGAAGTCATGCACGAGAGACGACGGCTGGAGAGGGAAGGAAGAGACCGGGCGGTCGGCCACCCCTGGAGACAACTGCACCCCGACGACTGCCCCCCGCGCCGACTGAATTTCGAAGCGATCGCTGGACCGGGGACCTTCGCGGCGGTCGGAGGAGAGAGGTGGTTCCGGGCGCTGCAACATTGGCTGGATGGGATGTGCTGGTCGGTAGCGGGTGACGTTTCGACAGCGGAAGCGGTGGAGGTCAGATGGGGCGGACCGGACGCTAGTGATAACCTACCAACCGTTACACTACGACCGACTCCAGCTCCCCTTACAAAGCCTGCAGTTGCTGGAACAAGCAGACACCAACACCGTGCCCCTCGCGAGGCTGTTAATCGCCCAGCGAAGAACACCGCCCCCAAACCGACAACCGCACCCGTGCCACGAGAAGTCGACCTCGCAGCCACGGCAGCCGCCGCAGACGCTGCCCTCACAAAGATCAAGGCGAACGACGACCCGGCCGAGGGGGATATCAGTCGCGACGGTAAACGTGACTTCCTACCGGAAGCACTACCTCGACGTCGCCACGCTTGACGCGGACTTCATAGCGATGCAAGAACTTCGGCTGGATGCACCGTCGGCAAAAGTGTATGAGCAACTTGTCCGAAAGGAATTGGGGGGACGGCTGTGCACGGCGAAGCCACAACCGACGACCAAAGCGGCGAGAGGCGGGACGCAGACCGCACCTGGCGGGGTGGGGTTTTATATCCGAGCGGGGGAAGGAAAGGTTTGGATTCCTGGAAAAGACCATGAGCTGGAAAGGACGTTGTGGGATACAGGAAGATGGCACCACGTGGCCACACCAATTGGAGGAGGAAGGAACATGCTGCACATGATGACAGTATACGGGCATGCCGGCAAACAGGAGTCGAGAGAGAGCTTGTTCGAGAGGGTGTTCGAAGCCGCTTCTGCTCTCGGCAGCGTCCCCACCCTTATCCTAGGCGACTTCAACACGACAGTGGAAGCATCGCGGACCCTGCGAGCCGCGACGTCGCCAGCAAAAACATGCTGGCAGGCAGAGGGAGGAACGCGGATAGACCTCGTTTTAGCCAACGAGGCTGCCATGCAAGCAGTCGAAAGCGTAGAGGTCGTGGAGGTCAAGCCGATACCAACGCACCACGCGATTGTCGTCCGAATGAATCTGGAAAGGTTCCAGGACCGGCAAAGAACAATGGTGGGGCCGGCGGCTTTTCCTAGAAGAATGCCAAACCTGAGCGAGGAAGATGAGAGATCGCTCGCCGAGGAGACGCTGGCAAAGACGAGAGATAAGCTTGCGCGGGCCTTGGCCAGGAAGGCGGTGGAGGAGACGTGGAGACTGGCGTCGGGACCTGCGGAGGAGTATCTGGCGAGAAGGTCCGAGAAGTTGGAGAAGAAGTTTACAGGCCGGACGAGAGAAACGAAGATCCAAAGTCGACCAACCGCAGCACCGCAGGGGAGACGAACCGGAGTGGCGGCCAGCGTAGAAGAACGCTCAACCTCACGTCTCCTGAGGCAACTGCAGGCCATTGCCGCCGACGGGGAGAACGGACCGGCCAGCATGCAAACCGATCGGATGAGAAAGCGACGATGGGAGAAAGCAAAAAGGATAGGAACACGCCTTATGGCTGAAGGGCCGTACAAGGAAGTATGGGGGAGACCAAGCCCACCTGTAGGGGCGGACCTCATGCACATGATGGAAGGCCTGATAGGATGTCAGGGTAAACTCGCCGAGAAGGTGAGAGACGCGCGCGTACGAGAATGGCGAGACCGCATGCAGCTAGCGGTTAAGACGAGACCCGGGCGGATTTTCTCATGGCTGAAGCAGGAAGACAGGAAACAGGTGAATTTCATCAAAGACGAGGATGGGAATGTTACATGGAACCCGGAAGAGATGGACAGGATCCTACGTGGGCCAAACGCGTGGGGGGGAGTTTTTCAGAGACACTTCCGGAACTCGGCGCCGCGATGGGATGACTTCAAGGAGCAGTTTGAGGCATCTATCAAACGGACAGAACCGGTTGCACTTGCGCCGATAACGAAGGGAGATCTCTTGAAAACTCTTACCAAGCTGGGCAAGGAAACGGCACCGGGGGCAGAAGGCTGGCGAGTCCACGAATTGGCGGCGCTGCCAGATGAAGCGATTGAGCGGTTCGCGCAATTGTTTAGGGTAGTCGAAGAGACTGGCCGTTGGCCTCGGACACTTCTGACGGCGTTGATAACTCTCATACCAAAGAATGAGGGAGAGACGGGACCGATGAACTTGCGCCCAATCTCGGTGACAAGTGCTGTCTACCGACTCTGGGCGGCGACGCGGCTTCGGATGCTGGGCGAGTGGGTCTGCCAATGGATACCCGATGGAGTACGCGGGGCGGTGCCTCTGAGAGGGGCGGACGACGTCATGTTCGAAGTAGCCTTGCGGATCGAGCATGCAATCGAGTGCGGACGGCCTTTGTATGGGCTGTCCGTAGACTACGAGAAGTGCTTCGATCGCCTCCCTCACGACATAATGTTCAGACTGGTGGAGTACATGGGAATCGACAAAGGGGTCCTGAGAGCGCTAAGAGGAGTATACTCTGCCATCAGGAGACACTTTAAAACCGCGGGCGGAATAGGGGAAGCCTTCAACGCAGCAAACGGCATTTTGCAGGGGTGTCCCTTGAGTGTCTTGCTGCTGAATGCGCTTGTTGCAGTATGGATCCGAGCGGTAGAGGTACTCGGAAGCGAGGAAGAAGTTGTACGTGCATTGGCCTTCCTGGACGACACCCAGGCCATGACGAGCGACAAGAAACAGTTCAAAGCGGCCACACAGACAACAACACGATTCGCGAATGCGGCAGACTTGGGAGTCGGAGCCGCCAAGTCCTACTGGTACACAACGTGTGAAAGCCGTGAGAGGGCGGTGAAAGTGCAAGGGAAGACGATAGAGAGACAGCAGGCTTTCGACGTGTTGGGGACGATGCTTTCGGTAAGTCAAGGATCGCCGAAGCCGAGCAAGCGCATAAAGGGGCGACACGAAAAGGCACAAGCCATCGCCCGCCGGGCTCGACACCTCCCCGTACCGATGGAAGAAAGGGAGCGATACGTGGCCGCTGCAGCAACGACCAAAGCGCTGTATGGAACCGCCGTGTGGCAGCCACCTAAGAAGTACGTTCAAGCTTTGATGAGAGCAACAATGGCGGGGATCTGGTCCGGAAGCCCACGCCGGAACGGCGCAATAGTGCTGAATGTGTTGTGCCGCGGACACCGGCTGGACCCGGCTTCTGTCGTTTTGCATCGGCGGCTGCTCACGCTCGGGCAGCAATTAGGCAGACGACCACGACTCAGGCGATTGGCAGAGGAGGTACGAGCAATAAGGCGCGAAAGAGAGGAGCGCGGAGAAATCAACGCGAAGAAGAAGGGGCCGGTAGCCCTGTTCCAGGAGGCTGTCGAAGAGGTAGGCTGGACGTGGACTGAGCTTGGACGTCTACGAGACCCGGCGCAACCGGAGGAATGGAACCTCTTCTGCGACACCGACGCAGAAGACAGGGGCGCAAAGAGGCGGGCGGCAGTTGCGAGAGACGAGTTTCAGCACGCGGTGAGGGAGGCCGTCCGCACCAGCAGATATGCGAAGATCGTGCGAGGACAATTCGAGGGGATTATCCACGGCATCGACGGTCCGGCGACACGACGATTGTTGACGGAAGGAGGGCTGACCGGATACCAGCAAGGGCTGGTGCGCGCAGTCATCACTAACGCTGTTTTGACGGGAAAGCGGCTTGGGCACGATGTCTGCAAGTACTGCGACGCGGGGGTACCGGAAGACGAGCACCACATGTGGTGGGACTGCACGAGGTGGACAGCAATCAGGAATGAGTACCCGCACCTCGTCGCCAGTCTTCCGAACATGCCGAAATGTCTCGCTCTCTGTGGCGTCGTGCCGAAACAGGCGCAACACGACCAAGCGGCGGACATGGCAGGGTCGATTCAGCTAATGTGTGCGCGCATTCTGCTCGACCGACAGAAGGTGGAAGGATTAGTTGAGAAGGATTGTCGGAGAAAGGAGTTTTCTGTCGACACCTACCCGTGGGGATGGTGCCCGAAACCACCGACTGCTGTGTACCCCATCGATGTGCAGGGAGCCCGGCCAAGCACCACAGCGTGGCCCGACTCGCAAGAGATGCTCGTAGCGATGGCAAAATGGAGCTCCTCGAAGCGATGGGCGGAGCAAGGAGGCGACGCCTCTGCGACGTTCTTTGAACTCGCAATTGACTTCGAGCTTTTTAGCGGCCTGACGCTGACGCCGCTCAAAACTCGGCGTCGAGAGAAACGCAACACGGAAGAAAGAGAGAAACAGTGGCTGGCGAGGGACGAACTGCCCGAACCGCTGACAGCAGTCTTCTTCGACGGCGGCTCGCGGAACAACGGGACGCGTGGGGCCGTTTCGGGTGCAGGAGCCGTATACTACCTCGCGGGGAAGAAACAATGGGAGATTTGTGCCCCGATCGAAGAGCGAGCGACAAACAACGTCGCGGAGTACACGGCTCTGATCAAGGCACTGCACCGACTCCAAGACCAGCCAGGGCTGAGCGGAGAGCTGGTTGTTCGGGGGGACAGCGGACTTGTCGTTGACCAGATGACAGGAAACGCGCGCTGTTCCGAAGCTCTGCGACCGTACAAGACGAGGGCGCAGGCAGAGGTGGCGGAACTGCGGCAGAAAGGCATCGACATCAAGTTGGAGCACGTGCCGCGCGAGCAGAATATCGACGCCGATGCTCTATCGAATCGTGCGATGGATGAAGTCCAGAGACGAGCGACAGCCGAGTATCGGGACTCGGCGACCGCGAAATCGTACGCGATGAAGAGCGCGATGCGACGGCTGACGAGTATCGTGCAGACGCCGATTCACCCGGCGCTTGAGATGCAAGTCAACGTCCTGACGTCTCTCGGAGGCGGAAACATGGCCGGACTCAACAAGAGGCCACAGATGGCGAGCCAGCAGGCGTTTGAAGCCGTGATGCGCGCCTACGAAGCCGCCGCACGAGAGCAGACGGCGAAGAAGGCCGGCGACAAGGTGCGAGCCATACCGCAGGCTGGGCTCCGCAAAGCTGCAACACTGAATGGCAGTTTTCGACCGCAGACGCATAACCCGTCGGGATGGGAGCGCAAGCAGGTTCGATGGAAGCACGAGACCAAGGGCAGACCAGGACGTTGGGACCGTGCGAAGTCGAAGAAGGAGTCCAAAAGCGAAGCAACAACACCAACGCGGAAACGCAACCCGAAGGCAGCCAAGCGGACCTCCCAGGGCAGGGGGGAACCTGCGGCAGTGAAGTAACGAAGCTCATCCGAGTGTCCGATGAAACCCCTTGTCAATACCACCCAACGACTGCGACGCGCGTGCGAAATGTCGGACGTTAGCGTCTGTCAAGAGCATGCGCGACTCAGCCGTGTTTTAAAGGTGAGATGAGAGGCATCGGCTCACTCTGTCAAAGGACCATACCACTAACGCAACAAGAAGACGAGTTATTGAGAAACTCTGCAAAAAACGCAAATTTCGGGCATGATAGACCCCGAAAACCAACAACTCCCGAAAATCATTTTCGACCGGAAAAGTGCCTCGCCCGGGTGTCCTCGGCCGCGGGCCTTCAGGCCTGAATTGTGCGGCAAATACCCGGTGCCGAGTCACGGATCGAGAAAAACCCGGAGCGGGGGAAATGGACTACTAGAAAAACGCGGTAGGCTAAAAAAGTGCCCCCGGGCTTCGCCCCCGACCCCTAAAAAGTGGGGTTGGCTCGACAGAGCTACTAGCATATCCTCGTCTCGGACCAAGTAAACAATGTCCGATTCCACTGATTCCGACTCACTGTTTCGAAATCCGCTGGCTCCGTGGCAACAACAGATTTCGTCGCGGACCCGGAGCCCGCCTGAGGCTCGTGCAGGCCCGATGAATCTTGAGGACCGTAAGCTCGATGAGATGCCGGAGGCCGCAAAGCTCTTCTACGGCAAAACCCATCGCATGTATATGCGAAGGGGTAAGGAGCAGTGTCTGCAGGATGCTCTGACACGTGCTTTAGTTACAGCCGCAGCACCGCAGGGGAGACGAACCGGAGTGGCGGCCGGCGTAGAAGAACGCTCAACCTCACGTAGCTGCAGGCCATTGCCGCCGACGGGGAGAACGGACCGGCCAGCATGCAAACCGATCGGAGAAAGCGAAAATGATACACGCCTTATGGCTGAAGGGCCGTACAAGGAAGTATGGAGGAGACCAAGCCCACCTGTAGGGGCGGACCTCATGCACATGATGGAAGGCCTGATAGGATGTCAGGGTAAACTCGCCGAGAAGGTGAGAGACGCGCGCGTACGAGAATGGCGAGACCGCATGCAGCTAGCGGTTAAGACGCGACCCGGGCGGATTTTCTCACGGCTGAAGCAGGAAGACAGGGAATTTCATCAAAGACGAGGATGGGAATGTTACATGGAACCCGGAAGAGATGGACAGGATCCTACGGGGGCCAAACGCGTGGGGGGAGTTTTTCAGAGACACTTCCGGAACTCGGCGCCGCGATGGGATGACTTCAAGGAGCAGGTTGAGGCATCTATCAAACGGACAAAACCGGTTGCACTTGCGCCAGTAACGAAGGGCGATCTCTTACCAAGCTGGGCAAGGAAACGGCACCGCTGGCGAGTCCACGAATTGGCGGCGCTGCCAGATGAAGCGATTGAGCGGTTCGCGCAATTGTTTAGGGTAGTCGAAGAGACTGGCCGTTGGCCTCGGACACTTCTGACGGCGTTGATAACTCTCACACCAAAGAATGAGGGAGAGGTGGGACCGATGACCTTGCGCCCAATCTCGGTGACAAGTGCTGTCTACCGACTCTGGGCGGGGACGCGGCTTTGGATGCTGGGAGAGTGGGTCTGCCAATGGATACCCGATGGAATACGCGGGGCGGTGCCTCTGAGGGCGGACGACATCATGTTCGAAGTAGCCTTGCGGATCGAGCATGCAATCGAGTGCGGACGACCTTTGTATGGGTTGTCCGTAAACTACGAGAAGTGCTTCGATCGCCTCCCTCACGACATAATGTTCAGACTGGTGGAGTACATGGGAATCGACAAAGGGGTCCTGAGAGCGCTAAGAGGGGTATACTCTGCCATCCGGAGACACTCCAGAACCCCGCGGGCGGAACAGGGGAAGCCTTCAACGCAGCAAAAGGCATTTTGCAGGTGTGTCCCCTGAGTGTCTTGCTGCTGAATGCGCTTGTTGCAGTATGAATCCGAGCGGTAGAGGTGCTCGGAAGCGAGGAAGAAGTTGTACGTGTTTTGGCCTTCCTGGACGACACCCAGGCCATGACGAGCGACAAGAAACAGTTCAAAGCGGCCGCACAAACAACAACACGATTCGCGGATGCGGCAGACTTGGGAGTCGGAGCCGCAAAGTCCTACTGGTACACAACGTGTGAAAGACGTGAGAGGACGGTGCAAGTGCAAGGGAAGACGATAGAGAGACAGCAGGCTTTCGACGTGTTGGGGACGATGCTTTCGGTAAGTCAAGGATCGAGCAAGCGCATAAAGGGGCGACACGAAAAGGCACAAGCCATCGCCCGCCGGGCTCGACACCTCCCCGTACCGATGGAAGAAAGGGAACCATACGTAGCCGCTGCAGCAACGACCAAGGCGATGTATGGAACCACCGTGTGGCAGCCACCTCAGAAGTACGTTCAAGCTCTGACGAGAGCAACAATGGCGGGGATCTGGTCCGGAAGCCCACGCCGGAACGGCGTTGTTCCGCGGACACCGGCTGGACCCGGCTTCTGTCGTTTTGCATCGGCGGCTGCTCACTCTCGGGCAGCAATTAGGCAGACGACCACGACTCAGGGGACTTGGCGACCGAGAAATCGTACGCGATGAAGAGCGCGATGCGACGGCTGACGAGTATCGTGCAGACGCCGATTCACCCGGCGCTTGAGATGCAAGTCAACGTCCTGACGTCTCTCGGAGGCGGGAACATGGCCGGACTCAACAAAAGACCACAAATGGCGAGTCAGCAGGCGTTTGAAGCCGTGATGCGCGCCTACGAAGCCGCCGCACGAGAGCAGACGGCGAAGAAGGCTGGCGACACACACGTACCGCAGGCTGGGCTCCGCAAAGCTCCGCAAAGCTGCAACACTGAATGGCAGTTTTCGACCGCAGACGCATTACCCGTCGGGATGGGAGCGCAGGCTCGATGGAAGCACGAAGTCAAGCAGGAGAGACAAACTGCGCAGACTGCGGCAAGACGTGCACCAAGGGCAGACCAGGACGTTGGGACCGTGCGAAGTCGAAGAAGGAGTCCAAAAGCGAAGCAACAACACCAACGCGGAAACGCAACCCGAAGGCAACCAAGCGGACCTCCCAGGGCAGGGGGGAACCTGCGGCAGTGAAGTAACGAAGCTCATCCGAGTGTCCTTGTCAATACCACCCAACGACTGCGACGCGCGTGCGAAATGTCGGACGCTAGCGTCTGTGAAGAGTCAGCCGTGTTTTAAAGATGAGATGAGAGGCATCGGCTCACTCTGTCAAAGGACCATACCACTAACGCAACAATAATACGAGATATTGAGAAGCTTTGCAAAACCGCAAATTTCGGGCCCATTAGACCCCGAAAACCAGCAAACCCCGGACACTTTTTTCGGCCGGGTTCGAACCCGGGACCTCCAGCCCTGAAGGCTTGCAGCGTTCACTCTGCCATCACGGTGTCAATTTATAGGGGCAAACAAAGTTATGGCCGCTGTTTAGAATTTTTCATACTTTGACACTACGAAAAAGTGCTCGGGATTCACCCCCGATCCCTAAAAAGTGGGGTTGGCTCGCCAGAGCTATTTGCATACCTCTAGTCTCGGATTATTCTAGCTGGCTGGCTGGCGAACGGGCCGGAATGGCTGGCCAATCAGAGCAGACCCTGCTAGTGGTCCTTGCCTGCAAATGATGAGAGTGAACACGAAAGTGATGAAGATAGCGACCAGTCAGTAAAGTGTAGTTTTTGTCAACTACCTCTGCTTTTCTTCGCTTTGTTTGTAGCCTACCGGCTGATTTGGCTGATATGCGTATCACGACGTATGAAGCCAGCACATAGTATACGATGGCCTTGACTGTAGTGATCCTTGCGTCGATGGGGGTCAGAAAAGTGAAAGCTAAAAGTAACGCTAGCAGTCCGCCTTTTTCCTTCGCGCGACTCAGCGTGGGCTCAGCGTGGGTGTAGTGGAGTGTGTCTTCCTGTAGTTTGTCTTGCGGCCCGGTTCTGGCTCGTTCGCCTGTCCACTGTTTTTCTGTACACTCCTACTTCTTGGCTACATTCTATGTATCTCGGTACGCTCAAAAAAGGATACGTTAGCTTGAAGTTGCAAAACACCCACTATTCTTCATCTGATGCGCCCTCTCCTGGATCATATTGGAGGGGGTGCAACGCCAGAACTGCCTCAGGGCGAGGGTGGCACTCCGGTCTTCTTGTTTTATACACGCGAGAAAAGCCTCCCACTTTGCTTGCCGGGAGTTTGTTGCGCTCTTTCTGGTGGCGGTGGCCTGTTCGTAGGGGGAGGACTTAGCGGGTTGCAAACCCGTGCAGTCAGTCATTTTGATGGCAAGAAAGAGTAAGCCGTAGTTGATCTGAGGAATCCCGCATGTGTGAGCTTCAGGTAGCTAAGCCGTGCGCGAGGGAAGTGTTGCTGTTGCGCTTGTTGAACACGGGTTAGCCGCTCGAAGCACCCCCAGTCCCGCTCGTTCGGCGCGACGTTCGCAGGCTGGTTCAGCAGCACCCCGAGCGACTGCCGCTTCGGCCAGCGGCTGCCACCAATTCCCACCACTCCCACAGCTCCCGTCCTCAGCGCTGAAGCGGCCATGGGCAAGAAGAGTGCTGCGCTCCAGACCATCATCAGCGCGGAGCCTGAGTGTCTGCAGACAGACGGCGGTGTGAGTCTGGGTTGTCAGGGGCTCGCCATGGGCTTGGGAGGCAGTTTTATGAAGCCGGATCGTTTGAGTGGATATTTATTCGCCATCTTTGAAGAACAATTTCTTTTCCCCCGACGATATAAAGTTAACGTCATTCTGATGTCTGGCGCTTTGTTTCTTTGCTTGTTTTTCTTTTTCAATGTTTACAACCTACTTACAGGGTATTACAGGGATCTTTGAAAGTTTGGTTGAGCGGAAAATCCGGTGTGAGATCAAAGATTTCCGACTTGGGCAGGGGGGTATAATTTATAATAAAGTGTGCGCGGTAAAACCGGCGCGAGGCAGGAGGCAGCAGTAACTGTTTGGGAAACAGTAAAGTTCGGGCGAAGCTAAGTTCGGGCGATGCAAAGTTCGGCGAAGCAACGTTCGGGTGAAGTTCTGATTTTCGGGCGTAAAAGTGAAGCGAAGTTCGAGTGATGCTAAGTTTGGCCTGGGATGGCAAGTTCGGAACCAGAACCCGGGGGCTCTCAGGGTTGAGAAACCTGGGTTCCAGTGTTTTCTGCCGGGATGGTTTTCGTGAGGGCTAGAGGGTTTCCCAGCTGGTGAGCTCGGCGGTGTGAATAATCTGGGGCACAATCCCCCGAAGGATGTCAGTCCCACATTGCAACCCCAGCAAGTGGTGAGAAGCGGTGCTCAGATGGCCACTGAGCAGACACGCGCTCGGTTACCGAGTCGGTATTTCTGAAGTTGAAATGGACAACATGCAGCAATGCATCGCAGGATGTGTTTTTGCAAGCGGGTTGCCTTTCTTCGCTGTGGAGGATCCTCTGTTCCACTCAGTGCTTCGAAATGTGTGCCCGAATGTCACAAGGCATGTACTTTCTCCCGACAGCACGTAAAAAACTGCGCCTGTCAGTGGTGTGGTTGTGCCTTTTGCTGTTTGTGATGATGAACCGAAAACAACACGGAGAACACCGACCAGGCACCAGGTAAACGTCTGGAAACGGTACGGCGGTGCATTTTTATTCCCAGGAGACTTGCTCCCAAGAGACTTTCCTTCACTCCAAGCGCCGATTCGCAAATAGACATGGCCGCTTGGTGAAGGAACTTCTCTTTGGGTGTAAGATCTTCCCCGCGGGTGGACGCGGAGGAAGAGGGTTCTTCTCGTATCCCACGAGAAAATTTGAAAAGGAACTAGCCCAACACATCCCTGGCCCCATTTGTTTCCCGTACGGTGCTCCCAGTTGAAAAGGTTTTCGTTGACCGCACTACCCTGAGCCCAAATCCTGGACGTGGTTTCAGGTGCTCTTGTTTTTGACTTTCTTAATCAGATCCTCTGACTCGTTGTGTTGTTGAGTTCAAGCATCAGGAACGGTTCTGACACCGGGCCGTTGCCGAAGCTCGTCCGACTTCAAAAAAAAAGGGCCTTGGATTGGGTTGTGGCTTGTAACCAACCACGGGGGGCCACGGGGCACTACTTCCACTAGATGAAAGTGTTTACACTTTTTCGAGAGATGATGTAGCCATTCGCTGTGAATCTTGTGAAAATTGGCACATTCCTCCCAGGAGAGTACGAACACCTGCTGGTCGTCGTAGCACACCCATTCGTCATTTTCGTTTAACACGGTGTAGGAATGACCTTCAGTCGCTGTTCCGGTGTGGATGATGAACACGAAGCCGTTTACCGTATAGGTGTCTTCACCTGAAAAAAAACGGTCCGCTGGATAGGTGCGGGCTGGTATTTTATGTCTTCGCCTGTTCTTTTCGACCGCTGTGCTCGTTGCAGTATTACATACATTTGGTGTGTGTAGTAGTGTTCCCTTGAAAGTCCAAGGGTTCTTTCGTCGCACGTGCCACAGGGAAGTCGTTCTTTTCGTTTGGTTGCTCTCTTGTTTTTGGCTTTCTTTATCAGATCCTCAACTGCCCCGGTGTGTAGAATATCTCCTTGTTCTTGAGCTGGACTATCAGGAACGGTTCTGACCCGGGTGCTCGCGAGGATTCTCCGCATTTTGTACTTTTTAGCGTTTATTGTGGTTTAGAGGTTCGGTGTTTTAGGGTCTCCGGTTGACCATTGAGGCTGTGAGGCGGGTGGTATGAGGGTAGTAGGTATGCTTTTACACTTTAACTACGGCTAGCCACGTTTGTAAGTGTTGCGACCGACACCAAGAAGAAATTCGCTTTGAATTTAGCCTTGGGCCCCCTACGCGCATGCATGTTGAGCATTGAGTTCTTTAAGGTGCAAGTGCCATGTAGCTCGTATCGGTCTGTAATATGCGTTCTTACTTTCTTTTAGGTTGAGGAGGACATGCGGTCGGGTAGTAGAAAGAGAAGGTTTGGCAACAGCAGGTGTAGTAGTAGTGGTGAAAACTCAGCAACTGGTTGTAGACCTAGCTGTAGTTTATGTGTGAACTGTTTGCTGCTATTTTATTTCCCTTCACTGTGTTTGCGACGCAGCGGTCGAAGCGTTCGAATGGTCAGAGAAAAAATAGCAAGAGGTAAGTTCTTGGGATTTTGTGTAGGGCGCAAGGCGAGCGCCGGGACCCGTGGATTCACACAGGCCACCTTGCTCCAGGGAGGGGCACGGGCTGCCTAAATTTTCACGAACTGTCCAGTTTCAGATCCGCTTTGGAGAGGACGCGCCATATAACACGCAGCGACGAGGGGTTCTCATTTTGCGTGGCGCCCTCTTCCGTGTGCAATCACGCGGAAGGAAACATCAGACTTGTTGTCCTCCGCAGTTAAGGTACTCTGAATGCACTCTGGCATCGTGGCTGGTTATCTGGTCGTAGCCCCTGTTTTGCGGTGTCGTAGGCTTGTGAATTGTGGTTTGTTCGGTGTCTGTCCGTCGCTGTGACAGTACGGGCAAATCTCCCTTTTGCCTGCTGAGCTAGCAGGCGTGGTGCTGTGGCGTGGTTTTTGCGAGTACTGGTTGTCAACCTTACTTTTCTCAGCCAATTGCATGCGAGAGTAGAGTAATTCCTTCACAAACTTGTCATATGACAAGTAGGTACTCGTCATCATAAAAAGAAGGTGTAATTCCCTTATATCCCAACACTTGAAATTTTGTTCCCTTATATCCCAATGGGATTGCCTTGGGCATTTGTTGACCACAGAACCTGGCCAGACCAGTCAGTCCGATCAGCCTGGACAGACCAGACAGCCTGGACAGCCTGGACAGCCTGACCAGACTGGTCAGTCCGACCAGCCTGGACTGACCAGACAGTCCAACCAGCCTGGACAAACCAGACAGCCTGAACAGCCTGACCAGACCGGTCAGTCCGACCTGACCAGACAGTCTAACCAGCCTGGACAAACCAGACAGCCTGACCAGACCAGTCAGTCCGACCAGCCCGGACTGACCAGACAGCTCGGACAGCCTGGACAGACCAGACAGTCCGACAAGCCTGGCAGGCTGGAGGCTGGAGCCTGACCAGTCTAGTCCGGCTGACCCAGAGTCCGACCAGCCTGGACTGCCTGACCAGACCAAGCCCTGGCGGTTGGTGCTGCAAGATCAACAGGAAGGGTGGGTCTTCTAGGTCCTTGGTTTCTTTCAATGGGAAAAACGGGACAAAATTAGTTACCCAATGAACAGATGCAGAACCTGTCCTGCTGTAGGAAGGTGCAAGGTTGTAAAAGTCCACACGAATCACAGGAGGTAGAACATGATTCATGGATTAAGTTTGAAAGTACGAATCACAGGACGTGTAACATGATTCGCAGGACCGCTGAGCACAAAGTTACCTAGTTTTCAAAACACCGCAACGGAGCAGGCGCCCGGCAGGCAATAGGCTCGGTCAGGACTGATCCCTCACACCGAAGTGATCATGGGTTGCCTTGTGAGCGTAGCGTAGATGCGCGGGGCTGAACTCAGGCTGCATAGTGGGTTTGCGGAACTGCCGTAGCATCGATCAGCGAGTAAACGTATCCATCCCTGGCCGTGGCGCTCGATGGCTTCGGTAAACCGCATCGCGTATACAGACGAGACTTGACTCCGTACTTAGAGAGCGAATTCCGTCGATCATAGTGCAGATGACTTTACGCAGGACGATGCAATATTACCCCTCCCTTCCCTCTTTGCCTCCCGAAAAGAAAAGGCGTCGTTGAGCAGAGTGTAAAAAAAGGATACGGTGCACGAGCACGCGGGGCTCATGCAGATGGGAAAAATCGGACAATTTATCCGTAACATAAAACACGCAAACATGCAAGAAGCTGCAGCGCAACCGGATGCGAAGTAGGGCAGTGCTAAACATGTGCTGACTGCTTCCAGAATTGAAATTGCTGGTGCTGATCCTGCTGCCAAGCTTGCTACGACGGTTCCTCTTCTGACCACAAGGGCCGAAGTGGCAGTGAAATCTGAGAAACTGAAACCTCATTTTGGAGGTAAACGCAGCCTCAGATTGGAAATCTTTTGTTGCAACGGCACCAGACGTCCCCGAATAGTCACTTCGACCCCCGGGAAATTTTTTTAAAGGGGTCCCTCAAAAATCGTCATGACCACAAATTTTGTTCCCTTATATCCCAACCATCAAATTTTGTTCCCTTAATCCCAATGGGATTGCCTTGCCCAAGGTAATCCCATTGGGATATAAGGGAACAAAATTTGTTGTCCCATTGGGATATAAGGGAACAAAATTTGAAGTGGTGGGATATAAGGGAAATTCACCTAAAAAGAATATTATGACAAGTACAAACGCGTGTAAATCACATCCAAAAGGGGTGCGACACCGCTTTGTTAACCTCAGCTTTAACTCCAGCTTCTGAGGCTCTGCCTGTGAGCCAACTATAATACATGAGTTTTAATCACCGGCGGAATTGTGTACGTTGCGCATGCGGAACGCAAGGCCTGTATGCATGCCACAAATAGTTGCGGTTTACTGAGCATATGCGTATATATCTGCAAGTTTCCCTTCTTCTTCTAAACGGTCTTCGGGCCGGGCCTGGGTGTCAAACCCCGCCGATGACAGCAAGTGTCAGACTAAGCAGGTTTACTCTACCGGCGAAAGTTGTATAATTTTCGGCAAGAGGCTCTATAATAGAGCTCTACTCGTAGGACAACAAACGGAGGCTGGAAACATCGGGAACATGAAAGTACCTGGCCAATTATTTAGCTCCGTTCGGTCGGGAGGAGGAACGGTTTCCAGGTGCTTTGTTGCCGGCTCCGTGGCGCAAATGTAGTAGTAGTATGTGTCGTTTCTCTACTTTTCATTTTAGAGACCCGCCCCAGGCAATCCCGACTGTCCAATCACGGTCGCGAAAGGTTTGTGCTTTACAGTGATGAGATGGTTGACCAGGCCCCCACGACGCCTTATACACAACACGGCTACAACACGAGGATGCAGCTCTGCTTCGGTGTGCACTTAGCCATCACAGGGCCCCAGATCTCGCTGCTTGACCTGACACAGCTGCTACCCTGGCGGCCGCAGCAGCAACCTTCGCAATGAAGGCGCGCGCAGCTAGTGTGTAGGCAATTCCGTACAACAACTGCATCGACATAGCTTCATCCGAGAGCTCGCTAGGGGAGGTGGCGCTGTCTCACAAGTGACTGCTACAGCTTTGTCCCGCGCGCTTTCAGCTCTTTCACCACGGATCGTGCCTTTTCCTTCGACAGCTCCCCTTTTGGGCGCTTCATCCCCAACTGCCAACACTTCTCGCATGGCTGGTAGAATCTACTGCCTTGGTTTAAGCCACTGCCGCAGGTCGCACTTCATTCTCTTTGTCCCACTGCTTCCCCTCCTTGGCCTTTTTGTTCGATCGAGAGTATTTACGCAAGGCAGGTTTTGCACAGAGCACACGAGCACACTGCGACTCTTTGTTCTTCCCATGGCCTTCTTTAGCTTGTATGGGGGGTCTCAGTGACCATATGGACTTTGACAACGGCGGGCTAAAGCTGGAACGGGCTAATGACGGACCGGGTAAAACCTGGGGGGGGTGTCGAGGTTTGTGTCCCAGGTTTTACCCGGTCCGTCATTAACCCGTTCCAGCTTTATTCCAGTTCAACATTAACCCTTTACCGACCAGCCACAGGGGTCGTTAAATAGCCCATTTCTTAGATATACGGGAAAGTTGGGACACGTGTGTCGAAAACAGCCTTCAAGGGCGGGAATGAAAAGATATGTGGGGGGGCGTGTATCTCTTTACTCCGGAAATCCAGCCCCACCCTCGAGGAGTCGACAAGGTGCCAACCTGACGTGTCCAAGATTTAGACCCAAAAACCCCCGGGAAAAAGTCGAGTGTGCCCGGTCGGTAAGGGGTTAATCCAAGTACGGTCATACGATATGAAGCTACTTTATATGCAATTGGCCCGGGGGGGAATCTTAGTTTCGTGTTCAGGCGCTACTTGTCTCTCATGTATGTTTGATTGGTGCTCGCATCAAGTCTTCTTCGTGGGAACACAGAGTCTTGTTTTATTTTCTTTCTTTTTACACGTTTTCACAGGGGTCAGGGGTCTTTAAAGTTTGGGTGTTGGAGCGGAAAACCCGGTGTCAGCCAAAAACCCGGTTAAATGTTTTTTTTTACCGGGTGTGTAAAGGGAGGGTAGACCTATTATCCACCCAATTTCTTTCCGGAAATTCCGCGAGCATTAAAACTAGTGGCGTTAAGAATTGCTATTATCCAGGCTTTATCCAATGCTTATCCTAGGGCTATCCAGGGTTTTGTTGCAGGGTGGTGTTTTTTTCCTTCGCGCCTTCGGCGCGATATTGATTATTGTTTGGTAACACCAACCTGTCCGTTCGAGTGTTGGTGGGTGCCCTTTGACAATTCTGCTTGTCTAGGTTAGGAAGAGCCGACATCGAAGGATTGAAAAGCAACATTGCTATGAACGCTTGGCTGCCACAAGCCCCCTTCCCTGTGGCAAAATCCTTGTCACCTCTGGCTTCATCCCTAACATAACTGAGGGATTTCGATATCACAAGGCACTCCCACGACCGCCTGGCCGACGTTCCCTGCACTGGATGCGGTAGAATTCAAGGAAGAAGTGCCACCGAACAACCCACAGGTTGACATACCAGCCGTATCGGCACCAGTTGCACCTGCACCGGATCCGACCAATGCTGAGTGCACTGAGACAACAGAAACTAGTCCACACCAGCCGGCGCTTCAGCCCCTCTTCACAGCACCAGCAAAGCAAAGCGCACCCACAGGGCGGCAGAGTGTGCTGGTTCACAACACACTACACCAAACCGCGGCCTTTGAGAAATCATTGATCAGCCTCTTTTCCGTTTTCACAGCTCTTTTTTCTTGTTTTCACTCTCTCTTTTTGGCAACATTTACATTCTATGCTGTTTCCACACTTCTTCTCACTTGGTATGCTGGTGTTACACTCACAACAGGTGGGTAGGCCCACTTCCATAAAAAATTTACTCGCCGCTGAAAAATTAATAAGCATTTATTCGGCAAGATAATTTCCGTTTATTTTGCCGAGGTGTCGGTTTTAGTCCCGAGGGAGGCCCGAGGGGGGGTTTTGGCGAGGGGTTGCAAACCCCCCCGAGGGCCTCCCGAGGGACTAAAACCGACACCGAGGCAAAATTGGCGGAAATTATTGCCGAATAAATGATTTTATTGGGAAAGCTAAATTCCCGAGGATGGAAAGAAAACCATACTGCTTTGCAGTTATGTTGGTGTCTAGCAGAACGTTGCGTAGCAAATGTGCACGGCAGAACGTTGTGTAAGACGTTGAGCATATTGCTTTGCAGTTACGTTGGTGTTTAGCAGAACGTTGCGTAGCAAATGTGCGCGGCAGAACGTTGTGTGTCTGAGACATTGCGTAGCAGAACGTTGTGTAGGAGTGGAGTTGTTGTAAGTGACGGGTCACAGATCAATGTGCCTGGTTGTTCTGCTGCAACTGGGGGAGTCCCGGCAGGTTGACGTTGTAGTTCACAACATGGAACATGGAATCCTGTCAAAAAATAAACGAAATTTATCGCCACGCTCCTCAAGCCATTTCCACCAGAGGGAATTTATTTTTCCCAATAAAAAGTTAAATTTATCTCCAAAACCAGTCGACCTATTATCCTAGGATAATAGGTCCCCCTGGATAGTAGGTTTACCCCCCCTTTACTTTTTGGTGGGACGTAAAGTAACTTTATTTCCCGCAAACCGTTTTTTACCGTCCCGGGAACTATGGACCGATACATGGGGAGGAGGGAGTAGTAGTAGTAGTAGTTGTCATCTCACCCCCGCAGATACGGGAGTAAAACGGAGCAGTGTTTGCATTCAAACGATTCAAGTGCGGCGGCAGCAGAAACTGTCAAGCCGTGACAGCATTCGGATGAGGTGTACCTTTCGCAAAGGTGGCATCTCAGTGTGGGGTACAGCGGATTATGGGCTGTCAGCGGAAAATGACAATTGATGCAGTGTTCTGCGCAGGCTTTGACATGGCACCGCGGCGCCGAGCAGACCAGTTCATCGATGTAGCGAAGGGCCAGAATGCGTCGTTGTCTTCTTGCAGCAGCTGTTGTTGTCGTCTTCTGTCGTCGTCCGGAGCCTTGCCCCCGGGGCCGTATGAGCTTCCGTACTTTGCGCGGCGGCTCTTCGACGTTCTTGAGTGTGTTCGCGACGACTTCTTTCACCTTTGCGTCCCAGACCTCCCGGTCCTCCATCCACTCCCGGATTTTTGTCCGGTCCCTTTCCGCGAGATCGTTGCAGATTACTCGTTCGAAAGACAGCAGTGGTCGCCCCACTCGTCTCACCCGAAGCTGGTCCGCGAACATCAAGCCAGCAATCGGCTGATCAGAACGCATGCAGTGCGCCGCAAACCGCAGGCGCTTCTCTTGCAGCACCGCCTCGATCCTCGGGAAACCGACCATCAGCTCTGAGTTCTTCATGCGCGTGTCACGGCTGTACACTTTGATCCCCTTCACGTAGCGGACCATACACGTGTACGCCCCTATCACGTCTGCACGTAACTCGGTCCCCACCACCCATGCTTCCGCTCCAGCACAAGTCTCGACAATATGCATGAATCTTGTCAAATACTCCTGCACTGCAGCAGAGGGTTGTACTTTTTTCCCCGGCAACAAAGCGCCATTTTCCGCTCATTCCTAAAGGCAACCTGCAGGCAATGGATGTCCAAAAGAGATAGCCCACGAAAACCTGCCGACAGAGCGTCATACCAAGAGCTTCCCGTCCAGCTTTGCGTCATCAAACACGAGTCTTGGTGAAAAGAAATGCGCCTGCCCTGCAGTAGCAGAGACGGGTACACAGCACTTGTGGTCATCGTGTGTGTGTGTGTGTGGCCGTGTGTATGTGTGTCCATTAGTCAGTATTTGCCTGCACACATGCATAGATTGGGTGACATTTCTTCTTTCTTGCTTTTCGCCGCAGTCGGGAAAAAAATGTACACTCCGGAAAAAAAATTACGTTTTACCGGGTTGGCCCTCCAAAATGTTTTCCCCGAGGGCTGACGCCCTCGGGGAAAACATTCTTTCGGGCCAACTTTTTCCCCTCGGGCTGTTTTCGCCCTCGGGCTGACGCCCTCGGGCGAAATCAGCCCTCGGGGGAAAAATGTACTTTTTTTCCGGGTGTGTACTTTTTTTCCCTCCTCCCCATGTAACGGTCCATAGTTCCCGGGATGGTAAAAAATGCTTTCCGGGAAAAAAAGTACATTTTTTCCCGGCAAAAAAGCACGATTTCCCGGATATTCTTAAAGGCAAATTACAGCCAATAGGTGTCCAGACACGATGGAAACCACAAAAAACTGCCGACAGAGCGCCATGCCAAGAGCTGCTCGTCCTGCTCTGCGTCATCAAGCATGATTTTTGGTGAAATACTCCTGTCCTGCAGCAGGGGTTACTTTTTTTCCCGGAAACAAAGCGCCATTTTTCGGACTTTCCTAAAGGCAACCTGCAGGCAACGGATGTCCAAAAGTGACAGCACCCACGAAAATCTGTTGACAGAGCGCCAGAGCAAGAGTATCTCATCCAATCTGTGTCATCAAGCATGAGTCGTGGTGAAAAGGAACGCGCTCGCCCTGCAGTAGCAGAGACGAGTGCACAGCACGTGTAGTCATGGTGTGTGCGTGTATGTGGGCGTGTGTATGTGTGCCCATAGACTTTCACATCCCCACATTAGTCGTTATTTGCCTGCACACATGCGAGCGCCAGAGCAAGAGTATCTCATCCAATCTGTGTCATCAAGCATGAGTCGTGGTGAAAAGGAACGCTCTCGCCCTGCAGTAGCAGAGACGAGTGCACAGCACTTGTAATCATGGTGTGTGCGTGTATGTGGGCGTGTGTATGTGTGCCCATAGACTTTCACATCCCCACATTAGTCGTTATTTGCCTGCACACATGCTTAGATCTGGTGACATTTCTTCTTTCTTGCTTTGCGCTGTGGTCGGGAAAAAAACGTACACACCCGGAAAAAAAATCACGTTTTACCGGGAAAAAGAGTGTGTTGGTCCTCAAAAATGTTTTCGGGCCAACTTTTCCCCCTCGGGCTGTTTTCGCCCTCGGGCGAAAACAGCCCTCGGGGGAAAAAGCACTCTTGTTTCCCGGTAAAAAATAGTTATTTTCTTCCCGGTAAAACGTAAATAGTTATTTCCAACACTTGGGCAGCAGGGGATGATGAAGACGAAAATCTATGCTCTAAACTAAGGTTTTGAGGAATCACACAGCATTCAGCGATGAGTCACCCCCACACCCCTACTGTAGCCCCGACCTGCACAGTAGGCTGTGTTGACGCTTTGGGTGGGGGAGACCTGCCCGCGCAGCGACAGATTTTGGGGTGGTGAGCCACCGCTTCTGCGCGCGTGCGTGTGCCGCCTCCGGCGCACGCCAGGATTGAACCAGCGTTAAACTCTGGGACGCCGACTCGGCAATTCTTCTTTGTGGCTGGCATCTTGTCGTGGTTTTGTGTTTCTCAAAGGAAACCTGCGCCGCAGGCGCAAAATCTTTTAAACGGTCGCACTTACGGATCAAAGCAGATGGGCAGGGGCGGCAGTGTGGCTCGTCACAACTAGGTCGGCTGACAAGTCAACCATACATGCGCCGCACAGATAGGCGGAAATACGTTGGCTGTTCACCGGCTGCAGCAGGTTTTCGCCCTGCACAAAGCCCCTGGATTGCCAGCCACGGTGGAACATTGTGAACAGAATGAGCAAACAATGTGATTACGGAAAAGATACTCGCCAAATACCTGCGCCGCAGGCGCGGAAATCTTTGGTGCATTTTCTGGCCAGCCAGGCTGAGGGGACACCGGGATTTTAAAGCCCCTGACGGTTTCTTTTTTCTTTCGTTGTTGACAACTTCGTTTTTCTGTACCGGGGGGTCTGGGGGTGTTTCTCTTTTCCCCCGCGGAGCCCCCTGCGGAAAGAAATGCGTAGTTTTGGTTGGTGAAAAACGCACCTCGGGACCCCGGGGCCGAACCATGGGTTGAGAACACAATCAAAAACCGAACACACTTACGACCGCCACTAAACCCAGATTTACCTGGGCTGCTTTACCTGCAAGTACGTGCGCTCGGCTAAAGGCAGGCGCGGGGCGAGACTGGAGGCAGCAGTTAAAGTTCGGGAAACAGTAAAGTTCGGGCGAAGCTAAGAGTCCTGGTGAAAGGGCGCAGCTCGGGCGAAGCAACGTTCTGGCGCAGCTGAGTTCGGGCGAAGCAACGTTCGCACGATGCTCACTGCTCAGTGCGCTGCTCAGTTCTGGTGAGATGATGCAAAGTTTGGGCGAAGCTACATTCTGGTGAAGCAAAGTTCGGGCGCAGCTGAGTTCGGGCGAAGCTAAGTTCTGAAGCAAAGTTCGGGTTCTGGTGGTGCTGAGTTCGGCGTGTAGCAAGTTTGGCCTGTGAATCACAGTGTGATGGCAAGTTCGGCGCCAGTACCCGGGGAGACCCCCGGACCCCCCCCGACTCCGTTTCCCGGGGTGACCCAAATACCGCGAGATGCTGAAACTCCGCCAAAAACGCAAATTTCGGGTTAGACCCCGAAACCCAACAAACCTCGAAAACCATCTTCGACCGGAAAAGTGTGAGGGGCGGGGTTCGACCCGGGCCGACCGGCCTGAAGGCCGGCGCCCGCTCACTCTGCCACCCCTGTGCATTTTCCCAGAAGAGAAAAAAGCTTGCTCTGAACTATTATCCAGTCCAAAAACAATACGGTTTCATAATTGTTGCAAGAAAAGCCGGGTTGGCTCAAATAGAGGCTATTCACATTGCATGTTCATAGGACCTCCAGTCTCGAATAATGTTGCGGTAATGGGGTGTCATCGGCATGCCGATGAATCACTATACCCCCTTTGAGATTTCGCACTGGCGGTCTCCTCAAGTATTTCCTACAAAGCAGGCGCAGCGAGGTGCTTCTGCAAAAAAACAAAGAAACGAAAAACAAAAAAGGCCGCTCGGGGTCAAGGAACGTGACTGTAAACCACAGATTGCAAAGCTTGAGTCGAAGGCAGCACAGTGCTACACGCTCTGCCCTGTGGCTGACCCGACCGCCTCGACGAGCTTGTGTTCAGCGCAAGCGCCAACCCCCAAGCTGCGCCACGCCTTGATGCTGTAGTTAGGGAAATCGGTAGCCACTTGACCGTAGGCCCGAAGTACCGCCGAAACGAAGCTTGGCTATCGTGTAACAGGCTTTCTCCGGTACATTCGTGCTCCATTCAGGGAGCCGCCAGATGTTGGGCAGGTGACCACCGATCAAGTACGGCACTCGTCTCGGATGGGCAACCCCGACGTAAACTCGATCTTCCTCGTCCGCTTGGCTGTTATGTACCGGCCAGGGATATTGGGCCAGTTCCTCTGCCTTCTGAAGTGGACAACGCGTCGCGGCGGCTTGAACAGGGAGCAGGTGTTTTTCGACGCAGTCCACCCCTTGCAGCCCTGCGCGCTCAGGCACGCTTTGCAGCACTCCTCTGCTTCCGTCGACCCGTTCACGACGGCGAGCTTCAGGACTTCCTCAACAATACCGTGCAGGTTGGTAGCTATCGTGTACCTGTGCTCGTTTTCCGTGAAACACGTTCCCTTTTGTACGGCACCGTTGTCGCCTGTGCCGTACTCCACCTCCAAGAAGGACACATCCAGCGCGATCGGGAGACCAAGGACCTTGTACCGGCTCCTGAGAGCTCGCACGAACCGAAGGACGGAAAAGCTGACGACGTAGTCTAAATCAATTCGATCGAGGCCGACGCGCCATCCCCTGAGGTCTTCACTCGTCCGCTTCATCTTCCGGTAGTAGTGCTGCAGCGCTTTCGTTCCGTAGTGGTTGTAGCCGATTCCAGCGTTGCAGCAATCCTTTGAGTACTTGGGGGAGCCCGGCTCCTGCTTTATAGCCCACTTGTGGCACTTCGTATCGTCAACGGCAGTTTCCACGTGGTAGCATTTCTCGCTTTTGAAGGGCAACGTTTCTTTTCCCGGGCTATTCACCCAGATGTGGCCAATGGTCCGCTTCCATTCGGACGTGTTCGTCAGGAGGTGGTACCAGCCCATGTGATCAATGGTCGTGCAGCTTCCGGTGTTGAACATGACCTTCTTGTGTTTGCACTCCCCGCAAAACTGGTAGGGATGATTTCCGCAAACTCGATTGAACATCGCACAATCACCGCCGGAACTGAGGAATGTCTCCGTCATGAGGCCAGCGGGTTGGTAGCTGTGTCCGCTGGACCCGAAACGCTCCCAGCGAAGCGAGACGCTCGCGCGATTGATATCGCACGTGTTGCGAACGAAGTTCGACAGAGAGCAGCCGTGGTGCGGGTAAATGAACTCGTCGGTGTCTGCGAAGATCAACCACTGCACCTGGTCGCCCACCTCGGCAGCACAGTGCTTGACGGGGGCGCAATTCGGCTCGTTGTTCCGGTCACCAGGCTGCAGGTTAACCATCTCACAACCGGGGTACTGCGTAGGCGCTGGGCCTGGAATGATGGTCACGAACCCGAGTCGTTCGTAGAACTGAATAATCGCCTGGGTGCCGTCTTCTGTCCCTGCATCGTTGTCGTTCATAATCCAAACGTGGTCGATTCCCCCGAGAAGCTGCAACTCGATCCACTCACGCAGCCACGCACCTGACGACTTCGTTCCGGCACACACACCCAGAAACCTGCGCGTTTGGTGGCAGTCAAAACGTAGAGGAAAAATAGGGTATCTATCGTAAAGTAAATTTAGGTGCGAGATCAGGTAGACCTTGTGCGCTAGCTTCGTTAATCGTGAATCTAATAAACAGGGCTTACCCCAAAGTCTCGCTTCCTATTTATTTCCGTTCCCCTTCATTCCATACACATACACAAGTCACTCCCCACTCCCGATGCCTGATTGTGAGTGCGAACACTGTGTGGGCACCTTTGATGCGACAGGTCTACCCACGCACGATGCAAGAGAAAACAAAAGGAGTAGAGGAGGAGGAGGAGAAGGCGAAAAGGGAAGAGAAATATGAAGAACACCCAGAGGAGGCAGAGCCGCCTGTCGGCCGTACTGAAGGATCCGGCGGCTCAACTCAGTCGGGCCAGTCGTCGTAGCGACGACGACGGCCTAGACGAGCTCGTACTCCAGCCAAAGAAGTGGCTGGACTGCGGGCAGACCCCCCGGTGACCCCGTGAACTTCTGGTTGTTCGACTGAAGGTCGAGCACGAAAGAGCTGCTGAGAGGCAGCAAGGGACACGAGGCGAAGTGCCAGGTTGCAACAGCTGGTGACCGGCGCGCGGAGGATAGTCGTGGCTCTACCCCGTGAAGCGGGGAGTGGCCGCATCGCAGGAAGCGGTCATGCGGGCCGTAAACATAGAGGCGAGGACGGATCTCCCCGACGGCCGCTGCTTAGGCCTTGAGGCCTTGATGTGGGTACTGGCGCCTCGTTCGAATACCTGCGAAAAGGAACCTGACGTGGCCTGTCGCCCACCATCCTCGCGGGCTGAGGAAGGATGTCCTGCAGCACATATTGACATAATTATTCCGATCCCACGGCGGCAAAGTTCGCGATCACGTACGCGGCTTCGCGTTCTCCCCGGTCGAATCGGCTGGATGCTCTGCCGTCGAAGATCCACATCTTCGACCCCTTGTCTGGGGCGTGGCAGGGTACGGGCACAGTCTCTACCCCGTTTTCACATTAACGCGCCACGCTGACTTGCGACTATTTTGGTTGCATTTGCAAGCCCGTGAACTACTGGAGGCAGAGCTGAAGACCCCGCTCCGAGAGAGAGAGTAAGAGCAGAGCATCTATTTAGCATCGGAAAGTAGGTGCGAGATCAGGCAAACACTGCGTGCTTGCTTCGTTTAACCGCCAAGCTAACAATCAAACACACCACTTTTCCTTTGGCTTCACCCGAACGCCCAGCGAGGCTAGGTGCTTCACAGATATCTCCTCTATTGTGGGAGCTCCCCTGCAAGGGCTGTAGGCGCCCCCTGGAAGCGGTGTGGGCGCCGACAGTGTTTCTTCAGTCCAGTTCAGGTCTCCGACAAGAGCGTCGATGCTGGCGAGCTTAGAAGGAAGCCGACGTAAAGACGAGCTGCTCATTCGGTCCTCCTGCCATCGCGGGCCTTGCTTTATCGTCGACAGCAGCGTTTCGTACGCAACCGGCAGCCAGAGTATCGTCGTAAAAAGCAGGACCGTTCGCGAACTGGCCATTCTTCGACGGCGCCCTTTGGAGGTACCCTTCCTTTTTAGTTGTCAGACGTGATCTGGATTATTCGTTTTTGTTTGAGTGTGATTTCAGACTCTTTGTGTTCCAATATAATGTTCTGTTTGTAGCGGTGTCGACACCGGGGGAAAATGAAAACAGTTCACGCACGCGGGGTCATGGTGCTCGCAGCTATCTACAGCGGTTTCCGGTCGCCGACAGCGTTGCTTCGCCCAGCTTCACGCCCCCGACGAATGAAGGGGGTGATGTATGCGAGCGAAAAAGCTGACCTGAGGCTGGGGTGATACTTGTCGTTGTGTGTGTTCAGTGTTCAGTTGTGTGAAACGGGTTCGACGTGCTCGTCGCCGTGTTGTTGCTGGAGGTCAGAGCTCGTACTTTGGTTCCGCACCTTGGACGAGCTGGTTTTAACGTTCTTCTTCCGTGAGGGTACCATTTCCGAGCTCCATGGCCAATGCAGACGAGCAAAAGGAGCAAGAAACAGTAGGGAGACTCGGTGGTGGGATCGCTGCCCTTTATTGCAGGTTGCAAAACGGATAATGTCTTCATACACATGGTACAGATCTAATCTAGCATTCCGACGGCTAGCAGAAATGATTCAATCAGCATGCCACGACAGGTGCAGAGAGAACCTGCCTGCCGTCGGAAAGACCAGCAAGTGTACCACGGGTACACCTGCTGGTAACCCCAGGGTACTCGCCCAGGTGTACCTGCTAGTAATACCAAGGTACTCGCCCAGGTGTACCACGGGTACACCTGCTGGTAACCCCAGGGTGCTCGCCCAGGTGTACCTGCTAGTAACACCAAGGTACTCGCCCAGGTGTACCACGGGTACACCTGCTGTTAACACCAGGGTACTCGCCCAGGAGGAGTCAATACCCAAGATAGGACGGTTTTTCTTCGAGTTGTCGATTATAGTTCACGCTGCCAGTATCTGCCAGTAACCGCCAGGTAGACTGCCTTGGTACATAAGCCGAAACCAAACGCACCACATAATCGACAACTCTAAGAAAGTATGTACTACCCCCCCGTGTAATCGAGACGCCTACTTTCGTAATTCTCCCAAAAGTGTCCCAATTTCAAGCGCTAATGTACTTCTATTGTAGCACTGTGACACCTGTACTTAACAAAGCGAGCCCGGACACCCGATTTCTGTGTATGGAAAATATGTTCTTCTGATGCTGGCCAGTGAGCTTCGTTGTTTTCCTTCCCGGTGTCGACTCCGCATCGCGGGCACTCCGAATCACAGCTTTGGCTGCCTGATTTTCGCGCAAGAGACCTTCTATAGTCTGGGGTTGATCAGTTGCGGCTTACAAGTTCACAGTCGTAACTTGTTGGAGTTAAGCGTGTGAGAATCACATCCAAACCACCGAAGACTTTCTAATTGATCCCACGAGAACAACTGCAGATCCGGGGGCTCCTGGTGCTACCAGATGCAACATCTGGAAACAATGCAAACACACCGAGTGTCGGAAGCTCAGATGCATCTTTCCGACACCTACCATCAAAGGGCGCGTTTCTTCGTGTTCCCCTCCTGAACTTTCGTGCAGTGTATCAATCCAATGGTGCTCCCATTGGTACATGTCCATTAACCTAAACGCGTGTAATTGAGACACCCCGCCCTCAGCCCCAAAGGTGTCTCAATTACAAGCGTCTTCAACTGTCTCAATTCCACGGGCGAGGGTACTCGGAAATAACCCGTACCACCGGTTCAGAGGCTGAGCATTGAGAACAGTAAAATACAGGTGCCATGGATGCGTCAACGCTGAGGGAGAGGATGTCAGCATTTTCACATTTTCACTGACAGGAGCCGCTTCAGATTTCATTTGCGTCCATGCGTCGAGCCTCGCCAGCTGCCATCATGAACGGAAGCTACTGCAGGGTACGAGTTGAAGCTGAGTGCCAGGCGATGACGTGTCGAAGCCGGAAGAATTGTATTGCTCGATAGCTGCGTGTTCGAATCGGACTAGACAAGCCGTTGGAGCTTCAACCCTGCTCGCTGCATGCCGTTGAACAAGTCGTCGAACTCGTCAGCCTGCCATCGTTGAGCCGCGGTGGCACCAGATGGAAAGCCTGCCGCGAGAGACAGCCCGCAGGAAACGGGCACGCGTTCACCAAATCTCGGCGGAGACGTCGCCCGTTCAACCTGCGCACGGGCCGCCTTCGCCGCTTCGGGCTTCCGGGCCTTGGGCCCCTCGCTCTGCGAGCGGATGACGGTCCTGAGCAGAGAGGCCGACCGCTGCAGCCGGTCGCGCTGTGTCGTGAGCGTCGCCTCGCTCTGTTTCAGCAGCGCCGCCTGCTTCCGGGCGGTCCGCATTTTGGTGTCCTTCTCGGTCTTCCGGTCAAGCGTGGCGCGCAGCTGCTTTTTCAACGCACTGGCGGCCTCGGCAGAAGTGGCAGCCTGCGCCTTGAGGCCGTCGATCGTGCGCTGCTGCTCGACGATGATCTGCGTGCTCAGCGGGAACTTCGATGCGACCGGCGCATCCGCCTGGCCCGGCACGCCGGCGAAGCTGACCCGCTTTTTTTGCGCCCCGCAGGCCTGCATTCCCGCCGAGAAGAACGCCGCCATTTCGTCGGCCACCGCGCGCACCGCCTGCTTCATCGCAGCGAGAGCACCCTTCATCTCAACAGCGGACGTGCAGGCAGCTGCCAGCATGTCTCGCAGCACACGCCGCGTCCGCGGTTCGCTGTTTGGACAGCCTGTGGGCCACTCAGGCGGCTTCACCGGCTGGATGCCGGTCCTGTTGGTGACCGTCGTGTCCGGGGTCGGGTTCTGTCCGGTTCGATGCGCGAAGGACTTGCCGCCGTTGTAATCTGACGGATCCGAAAGCTGGAACGCGGAGGACTCTCGGGTGTGCCCCGCTGGGCTGACGGAGCGCGCCCGCGTGCCTCGCGCTGCAGACGGGGTGTTGGCTTCGCCCTTCGCGGCTCGGGGGGCGGCGCCGGGGTGGAGAGGGTCCCGCGCATCTTGCAGCTCGACGACCTTGTTCCGCGCCACCCTCAGCTCCTCCTGCAGCATGCGCACTTCGTCCTCGAGGCGCTTGCACCGCTGGCGCACTGCTTCAGCGTCCATCGGACCCACCCGCCCTCCTCTCCTGAACGCGCGAATATCTCGTCGGCAGACTGATTTTGTGCTGCTACTGGCCGGCCCAAGCAGCGGTGCTGGCTTTCCACTGTTGCTGGCACACTAGTGCGAGAGCTGTGGGAACGTGCGATACACGGCCAAGCAATTCTTGGATTCTCACGGATGTCCGACGGAATCTGTCAGGCTTGACGCACCTTCATAAAGTCTTCAAAGGGCGTTTGTACCATCGACGTGCTTGCCGGACTGGTCTGCCTGTGGCAGTCGAGAGAGAAAGCATATCGAAATCCCGATGACTAGCTTTCGGTGAGAAACAAATGGTGTAATTTCTTGCTAGAAGTTCCAGCGACACGAAGTCAATTCCGGGCCAGATCTGTAGAAGTCGGGCGAGAAACGGAGGACAGGGAGCGTGCGGGTAGGGAGGAAATAGATCGGCTGTCTCAAGGCTCCTCCAGCGGCGTGAGCTGCAACAAGCCGTGGGACGTATGATCAAACCTTAAGTGGGACGTTTGATCAAACCTCAAGGCACCTCTCAACACTGGATGCAGCGTATGCTGCAGCAGAACGTGGGACGTTTCTTCTGCCTAGGCCCCCTTGTGTCGGCCAGCACTGTGCAGGAGCCACGAGACGGACGAAAGCAAAAGAAGCGCGCACACTGCGCAAAACGGGGAAGAAACAGTCGCGTAGTAACACATCATCAATTCGAGGACGCAACAGAACAGAAGCTCGAGCGCTACGAAAGGCATGTTAACGGCTGTTTTGGCGACGCGCCACGCGTCCTCTTTGTTTTGCTGGGAAACGCTGGTGCTCTTGTGAACAAGATTCCTCCGAAGACAAGGACTCGAGCCAAAGCTAACGCCAAAGCTGCAGACACACACAAAGCGGACACACAGCTTTTCGGGTGTACATTCACTCGCATTTTGAAGCTCACCCGCTCTTCGGGTGAGAGTCGGGTGAGACACTTTTTTTTTTCCAGTGACCAGGGTTTTTTCTAGGATTTCAAATTTTCGAGCTGGAGTGGGGAAACTTTTCGACGCGTTTTCAGAGCCGAATTGCCAAGCAATCCACGCAAATTGCGCTTTGTGGTGCTGGCTGCGGGCTTTTCCCCCAAGGCAGCTTAGTTCGACGTTCTCCTGGTGCCTATTAGGCCGGTTAGTTCGTTGTCTTCACATGGGTTCAGTTGCCACAGCAGGAAGGGAGTGAACGAGGGTTGTGTCACAAAAAAACGGGTGCTGCATTTAGGAATGATAGTCGTGGAACAACCTGGGACAGATCCCACTATGCAGAATTGGCCTTCGCCTGCACAAAGTTTAGGCGACGGCTCGGGACCATCTCGACAAAACGGTCAACAACCTTCTCCAAAAAGACCATCGAAAGCTCTGGTGGACCCTCGATACGGATGCGCAGGATCATATCCAAATGTCCGCTCGTGAGCCGGTTCCTTAAAAGATCCAGGGTGTCTTTGAGAACACTGAATGATCGCTCAACAGCACTCGTCCCTGAGGGATAAGTGGCGACCAACCGCATGGCGGAGACTGCACGTGGGAGTGCTTGCGCCTCGTGCTTCATGGCATAAAGCAAGGCATCCTGAAAGCTGAAAGCCTCGGGATCTGTGCACCTTTCCTTGGTCATCTGAATGGTCTTGAGCAATTGGGGTAGCTCGTGCTTCACACCCCGACCCTGGGCAGCACTCCACATCGGCTGGAAATGTCTGTCCTCTTTTCCTGTCACTTGGACCGTTTTGCACGTTGTGAAGTGTTCAACGAAAGTGTCGATCAATGCTGCATCACTATCGCAGTCGTGTCCGAACGCGTACTTTGGGTCAAAGAGAGCCAGCACACTCACGATACCGTAATCCTTGAACCGGGTTTTGAGCTGCTCGACTAGCTTCTCACAGTAAACCTTTCCAGTCGCAGCATGGTAAAGGGACCACGATTGCTTGCCGACTGTCTTCCCGCTTGCGTGCTCGGATATGTACCAATTGTAGTACAGCGGCCACGTGTGGTAGCCAATGTCGGCAGGCTGGATGGACTGGGGGTCCAGGGTCGGGGGAGCGAGGTCTTTGATGGCAGTGATGGAACTGATTACAACTTCAACTTGTCGGGAAACACCGATGAGAGCGGAGGCCCCCTTTTGTAGCTGCAGGGAAAGAGGACAGACAATCCCAAAGATTTCACGCAAGAGGAAGAGGGACGCAATGAATGCCGGGGACAGCAACCGTGTGACAAGCCCAGTCGAAAGAGCGTCTCCGGACTCTGCCCGGAGGTCTTCGATTGTTTCGTAAATGGCTGGCCACGTGCGAAGGGTCACAGCAGCCGATCTCTCGTTAGTCAACCATCTTGTATCACCGCTTTTAACCAAGACTTTGTTCGGCATTCGGCTGAACCTTTCCTTTTCCCTCACCTCCTGGATGGTGTCGCGGTACCGTCCCATCCTTTGTGTACTCGCCCTGAGGAAGAAGAACAAGTCCCTCAGGCTGTTGACACAACTGAGAACGTCAAAGGTGAGCATGGCAGCCCAGACAACTGCCAGTTGCAGTTTGTGAGAACTGCACCACACGTACACAGCGAAGGCATTGTACTCCCACTTCAGCCTTGCCTGAACCCCTCCAAACTCACCGCTCATGGTATTCGTGCCATTAAGTGCAATCGCCACGAACTTTTCTGCGGGAACAGGGGCCCCCAAGGGCGGCACCGCCGCGTCCTGAGCGAGTTCCTCTGGTGGGAGACGGTACCGCAGGCGCTTGATGAGCTGCTTAGTGACACTTGCGGCATCCTTGCCAGCATCTAATGGAAGCATGCACCAAAAGACGTCCCACACCCCGCGCTCCGATGTTCCACGAAGGAAGATGGAGAGTTCCTCTTGGTGCTTCACATTCTCCGTCTCATCAGCCAAAATTGCGAGATACGGCGATTTCTTCACTCGCTCTTCAATTTCGGTCCTCAGGACCCAGTCGATTGCCTCCAGGATTTGAGTGGCAATGTTGGTGCTCGTGTAGGTTGCATTACGGGTGGAAGACACAAAGCTCCGGAGATCTGTGTCGGTTCGGGTGATGAGACGGATCAGGGGCTCGTAGTTGGTTGTGTGGGCTATCCCCTCCTTGACGAGAAAATAGAGCACGCAAACCAGCTTCATGAGCTGGAGACGGTTTTCCTGCACTGCGGCCTTTCGCAAACCCCCCAAACCCACGCCGGTCAATCGGTGCATTTCTGCCTCTGCAGCTGCCTTGTGAGAGGCGGTGTTCCCATGGGACGTAGATCGTTCCCCGAGTTTGTCCATGTTCACAAACGGGGTTTCAATCCACTTTTCTGCAGCACTCCCGGTCTTCTTTCCCCCCATTCCTCGGAGAAGCATCCGGTGGTGCCGGCACAGCGCACAGTAGTAGCCGTGCCGCCCCGCGACAAGCCACGAATAGCGAGCTTTGACTTTTGCAAACCGTTCGTCGTTGGCCCAGTCATCGCTCGCATCGGAATCCTCATCCTTCTCATCGACGCAGCTTTCGAGGTCTTCAACGACAACGCTCTGATCCAATAACCGCGAGACCTCAAGATCCCACTGCTCATACGAAGCGATAGGTTGAACAGGGTCCTTCGTCTCTTTCTTCTTTCTTGCTGCCGCTCTTTCGTGCGGAGGCACAGTTCGTTCCGACACCGGTATGAATGTCTTCGGTTCTGCACTCCACTCAAAACCCTCCTCTCCTTCTGCTTTTCCCGCCCAAAGAACGTCGTCAGTGACCCCTGGAAACTGACACCGCAGCTGCTTTTTGCTCACCTTCGTGTGCCACTTCTTTGAGCTCTGCGACGTTCTCGAAGCCTGCGAGGCGGCGGAGTCGTAGCCCTCGGATGCTTTGTCGGCGTCGGGCAGTGGTGCTTGCTGCGTGGCCTGCTGCTGACGTTTCGGTCCTTTGTCGTGTTCCTGGACTCGAGCCATGAAATCAGCTTTCTTGAGGTACCCGATCCCTGTTCTCTTCCACGTCAAACCCCGCAGTTTTCCTTGCTCTTCCAACAACACTGCCGACCAAGCCATGTAGTTATGGAGGATCTGCTGGTTTGCTGGGACTTGGCGTTCAGAGGCAGGTGGCTGAGCTTGAAGTGGTCCAGGAGGGGGTTGTGTCGGTGGCTGTACTTCAGGTGTCGGCTGAGAAGGTGGATCACCTTGTTGGGTTGGTGGTGTCTCTGTGGCCTCATCGCCTGTCGAGTCCTCGCGCTTACGTTTGAGTGGCGTAAAAAACCCTGCAAGTGTTCCCTGCCGCGACATTGTTTGTGTTTCCGACGATGAACGTCAGTCCGTCGTTTTTTATGTTGTTATTGTTTGTCTTCACACCCGCACCATTTCTTTTCCTTTATGTTGGTAGTTTCGGCTGATGCCCACCCTTTTGACAAGGTGTGGTGGGATGGCGATTTTGCGTAGTCGTCGGGTACCGATTTGCAGGTCTTTGTTGGTTGCCACGATGCCCGTTCTGCCGCCTTGTCATCCCGGTTCCTGGTACCTATTACGAAGCCGTTGAGAACCTCCTCCAGTGTCATCTCGTTTTCGTCGGCGCCGCACAGGGGCTCGTTCTGTACTCTCTCAGGTGGGTCTCGTCGTTGGTTGTCAACACGTGCTGCATTTCCTGCCTGTCTCGTCTTTTTTTCTTTCTTCCTTTCTCTTCTTTTTTCTGCCCCTTTTTTCGCACTTCTGGAGCGATTGCGTTGCGATGTGGGGTCGCAGCTTTTCTGGCGATGCTGCAATGAACAGAAAAAAAAAAACCCACTCCAGCCCACTCAGATTTTCGCCAAGAATCTGGAGTGGGGAAAATCCCCACTCCAGCCCACCCCAGAAAAAACCCTGGTGACCTCCTCAGGTGTTCCGAACGAAGAATGTATGGTCAGGGGAGGGCAAGGACGTGCTTGGAATGGGTATTAGCTCAACACCGCACTGGTCCCTGTCTCTGTAAGCCATGCGGACCATCATCAGTGCGAAGTCAGAGTGTCTGCAGACATCACAGCCGTGTGCGTCTGATTTGTCAGCAGAGCACAGGAAACCCCGTCTCGGGCGAAGCCCCCAACAAGCCGAAAGGGGGCGGAGGGTGCTTTATGGCTGAATGCAGTGGACTGGGCACAAGTGCGGGTCTGCCGTGGTTGGGAGTAGGCTTTCGCCACGCCGCGTGTTCAATCCGAACCGTAGAAGGAAGGCGTGGCATGCACGTCAGACCACGACGCCACCGACTCGCTTGCTTCGATGTGAAGGCCTTCGGATGCAGCAGCCGGCAGCCCTTGCACTACGAAAACTGATGATTCGGACGGCAGTTTGCAGCATGATCGGCTGCGGGTTTCAACTTTTCGGTCGTCGCTGCAGGAGCCGTCGTCCTGCCGCGGGGTTTCGGCGAGTCCTGCCCCTGCCCTTGCTTCGGGCACATCCGCCTCCGGTGCCGTTTCGTTCTCAAGCTCGCTGTCGTCCGCATCAACCAGTGCCCCGTCTGGCCGTGCTGGCGGCTCGTCGCGCGTCGGCCCGCGGTGCCTGTCCCCGCCAGCATGGCTGCGGCACGGCTGCACCTCACCCCGGTCCCCCGACCGCTGCGCGGCTTGACGGTCGCCGCCGTCTTCCCCCCGTCGGCCTTCACGAGCATCCGGCGCGGGCTGCGGCGCCGCCGCACCATCAACGTTGATGGTGCACAGCTGTCCCGGCGCGCAGAAGCAGCTGCTGCTGCTGCTGTGCTCGCCGCGGCGGAGCCGGGCAGCGAATGCCGCCGTGGTCCCGAAGGCGCGGTGCGGGAACGTTTGCGCGGTCGGGGCCGGCGCCTCGCGATGGCGATGGCGATGGCGGCCGCAGAAGCCGGCGCCGCAGCAGCACCCGCCGGGGGCGGCCCCGCTTTTCCGGGCGTCGCGGCACGCCCCGCAGCAGCCGCCCGTTGCTGCCGCTGCTGCTGCGCGCGTTCCCCGGTAGGGTTGCGGTCTACCGGGAGAAGCGTGGTCGGGTCCTGGCTGACCGGACTCGGCATCGCAGCCGAGCACATCGACGACAACGAGCAACGGGTGCTGCCCTTGCCAGTGCTTCAAGCAGTCCTCCCACTCCTCTTGCGTGCTCATCGCAACTAAGTCGCACTCGTCATCTACGTACTGTAGCCTGAACCTGCTGCTGGCGTACTCTCTGACAACATCGACAACGGCTTTGTAATCGGGAGACACCAGGCGCCTACGCCTGTATGTCGTCTCCTGGTCCATCATTAAGGCAAGCTTCAAAGGGACCTCCATTTTCCTCCTCCGGCTTTTTAGTGTTTGCTGTTGAGAGTGTTTTTGCCTATACCTGCAGGGTCGTGCTTCGGTGCTGGTAAGCGTGTAATCCTCGACAAACGCGGGTGTGGTCAGTAGTTCTAACATTGTGCATTCCCAGTGCTTGCAACACAGTCTTCAGCAAGAATGCTGAGCGGAGAGAGCTACAAGTTGGGGCTTCATGTTAGACGGGATCGACGGAGTACAGAAGCAACAACGGGCCACCTCTTTCCGGATTGGCATCGTCTGTTTATTTTTCCAGTATTGAAGCTTCAGCAGGAGCATCACGTTTCCACCGCACCCCGTTGCAAGCTGTGTAGTTTCTGTGTAACCAACCTACCTGTACTAACTCCACTCCACAAACCTCCACCCCGCTGTACCTCCGTCCTACCAGGGTTTGCTGAACTGAAAACATAGCATACAGCCGCGGCAGGTTGAAACCCACCACAGATGGCAGATGGCTGCCCCAGCACCAACCCAAGGTCCCCTGACAAAACACCCTCGGAGTTCCCTGGTAGTAAGGCGCAGCCCAGTGACACTGGAGACACCAGCCTCCAGCTGTGATTGGGAGATGCTCATGGCCAGGTGTTGTTATTCTCGCCACGGTGAAAAGAGACCTCTCTGAACGTTTTCAGCAGGTCAGAAAAGCGAAGCGAGAACGAGTGGCTATGTTTTCTTCAACCTTCAGAACTGGCTGCGTAACGTTGAGGGGGAGATCGCTTGAGCTACGGGAACTCTTGTGTTCATCCGAGCACAGCCGAGAGTACGAACGACAACATGGAACAGACGGTAGTAAAAACAGGAAGTGACCAGTGGAGGACACAATGTTGCCAAGAACGAGCGCCATACACTGCGAAGCTAAGCCTCCCACCGGTTTGGGTCAGCCTGCGAAAGCGGCTGACGCAGCTGCAAAGGAGCTCGCTGCTTTGCAAAATATGGTGTTCACCTTCCGCTTCACAACGGGGTAAACACGTAACACAGGAGCCCGAGCATCTGCTGTGCGCGCCAGACTGAGCCTCACTTCTACCGCACAATTTTCAGATTGACGGTACTACCTGGTGCAACGCTAGCATCTGCAGGGTATTGCACAAAGCACTCCTGTAACGCAAAGCAACGGGAACGCGAAAGACTTACTTAGTTCTATCCTTGGTGTTTCGTATTTCAGGGACCAATTATTCGTTGTCGCGTGTATATAACGAGCCGTGCGGGGGGGTTACTCGGTGCGACTGTGTTCACCGAAAAGGGCCGTGATACGTTTTGCAATACGCAAAGCTTGGATGCGTATGACGCACGTTTGGGCTTGGCGCTTGCGCTGAACACAAGCCCGTAAAAATGGAGTGTTTCAGCTAGAAAATTCTCATTCACGAGAAAGGTTCAGGTGAGTGGCGCCATCTCCTCCCTTGCGGAGATCGTTCGTACAGGGGAATTATCACGGAGTGATGTATAATCCGAGTGCGCGAATCCTCGCAGAAAGGCCGCCCATATTGTCCCAGAACACTTCAGCCCGGATATCAGAAACGGATAGCTCGGGACAGGGCGACGAAGTCGTAGGAATGCCTTTGTGATGCCGATCTTCGGAAAAATGGTACCGCCGAACAAGAGGCTGCTTTCCGTGCAGCAGGCCTCAACAACAAATGGGTTATTCCGTGTTCTTTCAAACTCGCAACCGCGCGACATTCCGTAGCAAGCTTCCGACACGTTGCAACTGTTTCTTTAAACTGACCATGCGACTCCGAATGATGTCATTTGCCTCTAAATCCGCGGACGGTGGTCTAGAGTACCCTGCACTTGCCTTCATCGTATCTCCTCTCGTAATGTTCGGATAAGGAGATTTATGAACGGTGTCTTGCAAAACAACGGACCGGAAGAAGTGCAGGTGCTCGTTCGAGATACCCGGAGGTGCCGCCCGGTGCATATTTCGACGAAGGCTAGAGGTGGGGAAACGATGCAATTCCAAATTGGGGTTTGTTAGAGGCTTACCGGCGCTACAACCAGACCTGCCTGTGTGTGTCGTGTGCTGCAGCACATTTCCTCCCCCTTGGACATTTTTCAAGAGGCGGCCTCCGAGAGCATCCAGGCACTCCAAAAGATTGTACATTTGTTGCATTAGTGTGATTGTCAGGCCTTCGACTACCCTGAGCAACGCACTATTACACCATTACAGGCACTCCAAAAGATGAACATTTTCCGGATTTCGGGCTTGCACTGACAAACGAAGCAGAAGGACGATCAGCATCAACTGGCCAGAGGTGATGAGAATGATAAGGAAACTATTTTTGTTTTTCGCGTGTACATGCCCGGTGGGGGGAACTTGTGCGCACTTTTCCGTTGGCTTCGTTTTCTCTTTCATGTGCAACCGTTGTTCCGGGAATGTTGCCTTCAGTACAAAAATGAACCGTTGAAAAAAAAGAAAAGGAGTGCCGTTGGTCGCCCTTCGCTATAGCTTGGGCAACGGGGCGGACTCGATCTCGACGGTTCGCGAGCCCCGGTGATCCAGGACCGCTTTGAAATGCGCGATGTCCGAACGAAGCGGGTACGCGTCTACAAGCCTCCACGACTCCTCGCGATCGCGGAGTTGCTGGTACACCCGACCGGCTAAGTCGACGGGGACGTGAGGAAGCAGCACGTTCTTGTCGACGTCTTTCACGTGCGGAAACAACGCCTTGATCGGGATGCCTGTGGGTGTGTGTACTTAAAAGATTAGGATAGAAAAGACGGAGAGAGAGAGAGAGAGAGAGTTTGAATAGAGCATCTATTTGGTATCGGAAAGTAGGTGCGAGATCAGGCAAACCTTGTGCGCTAGCTTCGTTTAACCGTGAATCTAATAATCAGGGCTTACCCCACATTCTCGCTTTCATTTTATTTCCATTCTCCCCAAGTAATAATGCCGATCCGCAAGGATAGCCGCACGCGCCGGGCCGCGCTGAACCGTCGACGGGTGATGGATCCTGACTGGGCGGCTGCTGAGGAAGCGGCGGACGGGGCCACGCGGGAGTGGCGCATGTGGAACCCGTGCGAGCCCGGGGAGACGATGCACGCCCCTCCTCTTGCGGGAAAGGAAGGAAGGACCGGTCGCTGCTGAGGACCGGCTTGGAACGGTCGCCTGGGGGCTGGTCCCCCCCAGCCGACTCCGAACTTGAAGGACCTGGCGGGAGCATGACGACTGCTCTGCTCTCGTCGCCTGCTGACGATGGCGGAAAGCAGGAAGACCCGGGAAGCGCACCGACCAATGCTCCCGGGCACCACCCAGCTCGCCCCTCCTTCTGCGACAGTCGTTTCCCAACGCGACAGAAACCCTTGCCCGACGCCGGCTTTTTGCCTCGGCAGGTCAGGGGGTTGAAGTCGCGAAGGTCGAGACTGCTCAGGGGGAGGCAGCTTTTCCTGCGGCTCCACCCCCACTTCTACGACCCCCCGACCGCAGTTCCCCTCGGCTACCTGCCACCGGAGACGAGGGGCCTCACTCCGGGAATCGGTGCCCCGAGATCGACGAGGCCGCTCGACGTCACGGCTGTGCCGCCGATCGATCTCCGCGGCCTCCGGAGCCTAGCTGGCCCCGGGGCCCGCTTGCACGGCCTGCTCGACCTCCTGACGGACGGACACTCCTTCCGTCGGAAGTTGTTGGAAGTGCCTGTCCTGCCGGGTCGGAAGAGCGACGCATTTGCCCGGCATGCGGTGACGCTGGAAGGTGTCGGGTTTGTGGAGCGGGTTCCTCGGTCGCAGCCGCTGAAGTGCGTCCTGCCGGCATTCGCCGTCGAGAAGGGCGAGCAGCACTCGCGCGCCATCGTCGACGGCCGCCCGCTGAACGAGCTGATGGAGCCCCCGCCGAAGTTCAGCCTCTTGCGTGTCGACGAGGTCATCAAGAAGATGATGTCGAAGTCACACGCAGTCGTAGTTGACCTGAAGTCCTACTTTTTCCAATTCCCAGTAGGACGGTCGACGTCGGCATTCTTCGGGCTTCGAACGAAGAGGCCGGACGGGGGCGTGGCCCTGTATCGGTGGCGCCGTCTGACGATGGGCTGGTCGTACTCGCCGGTGATTGCGCAGGACTCCGCACTCGTCGTCACGGAGCCTGCGAAGGACGACAGGGTCGTCTGGTACGACGACTGGGCCCTCGTCGGTGACTGTCCGGACGCGCTTCGCGCAGTGCGCGACCGAGTCCTGCGACGCGCCCGCCAGGTGCGCATGACGGTCAACGACGAGAAGTCCGTCCTCGAGCCCAGCTCGACGCCGGTTGTCTTGGGGGTCGAGTTTGACCTCGCGGCGAAGAGGTACCGACTGAAGCAGGAGTGGGCGAGGAAGGCGCACCTCCTCTTTTGCTCGGTCGGTTCGATGCAGATGACTTTGCGTGGCGTTTGGAAGGTCGTCGGAACCGCCATTTGGGCATGGACGGTGTGGGGCACGCCACTCTGCAGAGTGAGCCCGGTGCTTGCGTGGATGGGGACCCTGGCGCACCAAGTCCTGACCGGTTCCCTGGGCTGGGAGTCGCTGGTCCGCGTGAGCGACGACGTTTTTCCGTTCCTTGCGGGAGTGAGACGGCGTCTGTCGGGCAACCGGTGGGTCGTTTTCGACTCGAAGCAACGGGACACCCTCGTGGAGGCGTGGTCCGACGCCAGCATGCAGGGATGGGCCTGGCTGGTGGGTTCCATGGCGATGTGGGGCCCGTGGAGGGATGTCCCGCAGCACATCTTCTTCGCTGAGCTGACGGCGGCGAAGTTCGCGATTGCGTACGCGGCTTCTCGCTCTCCGCTGTCGACGATCAGGATCTTCGTCGACAACTTGCCCGCCGTCAACTGCTTGAGGAACTGGAAGTCGAAGACCCAGCTCGGGAACTTCATCCTGTGCCAGGTCCGCGACGTCTTGGAGGAACACCAGTGCGTCCTCGAGACTGTATGGGTCCCGACTGCTGAGCAACTGGCAGACGTCTGGACGCGGGACCCATACAGGCAGGGCATCCAGCCGCCCCGGACCCCGTTCTGCGTTGCATGAGGATCTTTACCTCGGAAGTTTTGTTTTTACGCTCCTGATAGCGCTATTCTTTGCGAGACCCGGAGGCAGCGGGATCTCAGCTCTTTGAGTTTCACGTCCAGGGATTTTTATTCCACATTCTCGCTTTCATTTCACCAACCCTGTGACAATTATCATCTTCACCGTTTCTGCCAACGCGACCTTTTCCGAGTTTGAATAGAGCATCTATTTGGTATCGGAAAGTAGGTGCGAGATCAGGCAAACCTTGTGCGCTAGCTTCGTTTAACCGTGAATCTAATAATCAGGGCTTACCCCACATTCTCGCTTTCATTTCACCAACCCTGTGACAATTATCATCTTCACCGTTTCTGCCAACGCGACCTTTTCCGAGAGAGAGAGAGAGAGAGAGAGAGAGAGAGAGAGAGAGAGAGAGAGAGAGAGAGAGAGAGAGAGAGAGAGAGAGAGAGAGAGAGAGAGAGAGAGAGAGAGAGAGAGAGAGAGAGAGAGAGAGAGAGAGAACACATAAAACAAGTCAAAGGGTGTGGGCCTCCACCGTCAGGTGGGCCCCCACCGTCAGGTGGGCAGGCTAGTTTCGGGGTGGCTCCCTGGGAGGGACAGGGGCGGGGTTGTCACGCCTTAGCAGTCCCAGGGCCTCTCCCCTCCCACCTATATGTGTTCTCGCTGTCATCGCTACCGCGCTGACATTTCCGAGAACACATAAAACAAGTCAAAGGGTGTGGCACGTCACCGCGAAGCGGAAAGCGGCGCCGGGAATCGAGGCAACGAGGCTCCCCGCGTGTACGGGTCCGCCTGCTGTTCGCCGGACGGCACCCAGCCAGGACACAGGACGATCCTTCTGCGCTCGGCAACACGAAGAGACCGGGACAAAACGCGATTCGCGGCGTACGAGGAAGAACTCCCCTTCGCCACGGCGCCGACAACCGCCGCGTTGTCGATGCGGCACCGCTGCGCCCCCGGCGCCCAGCACAGCCGAACCACACCTTCCGCGAACGCCAACATCTCCTTCAAGTTGATGTGGGCGTCCGCGTCCGGTCCCGCGAACACGCCCTGCCGCCCATCCACGAACCGGCCTTCCGCCTCCAGCAGCGCCGCCCACGCCCGCGAGCTGGCGTCCGTCCACAGGACGCTCCCTGTGTCCTCAGGAACGCCGCCCACGACCCACGGGTTCTCCCGGACGATCTTCCGGAGCGCGCCCAGCTCCCGTCTTGCCGACGGAGGAACGTCGACGACCTCGTCCCACACCGGCGCTGCGGCGTCCACCATGCGCCCGCCGAGCCTTCCCGCGAACGACAGCAACGCCGCGAAGTGGCAGCGGGGCACTGCCAGGATGTCCGTCGCCCAGACGGCGCCCCCGAAAACTTCGGCGAACTGTCGGGCCGTCGCTCTGCCGGAAAGCACCGCCGTCATCCCGCTGCCGCCGACCCACCGCTCCGCCCACGCCGGGTCGAGCCTGTGCCGCTGCGTCTCGGCAGCCAGGTCGAACTCCACACCCACACACACGAACCGCGAGCGAACCTGCCACAGCGCGTCGTCGCCTTCCGCCCGCACTTCGACCCGCGCCGCCTGCGCCCGCTTCCGAAAAACGGCCACGTTCCGCTCTGCCTCGTCCAGCGTCCCACCCAAGACAAGGAAGTTGTCCACCCAGGCGAGGCCCAGGTCCCGGACCAGCACGTTCGACGCGCGCTGCGCAATGCACGGCGCCCAAGACCACCCCATGCACAGCACGTTCAACAGCATGTCGCACCCCTTCATACCAATCCCGAAATATCGCGAAATGCTCGCGTCTACTGGGAACTGGTAGAAGTACGACACGCCGTCGCACTGCATGGCGAACCGGTGCCTCTCGACCTCGGCGATGAAGTCGCGCAGCCGGGGCAGGTCCATGCTGGGCGGCCGGCGCATCGCGTCGTTCAGCGGCCGGGCATCCAGAACGAGACGTGCCGTTCGTCCGTCCTTCTTCGGCGTGGTAAACGCCTTCATCGCGAATGCCGGCCGCGAACGTGCGTCGCTCGCCACCCCGCACGACCGCAGAGTCGCCCGGTGTCGCTCCATCCCGCGCGACGGCACCCGGCACCCGCCTGCGGCGTCCCCAGACACGAACGCCTCCGCAAACGCTACCGGATCCATCAACATCGGCAGCACCTCGCGGAATCGACCGACACCGTCCATCGCCGCCAACGCCTCCACGTCGATGCGGTTCGACGTTACCCTCGCCAGAGGGAGCCCCGCGTCCGCCCGCCTACCCGGAGCCACTCGACACCCTGGAAGTGAGGGCGTCGACGAGTAGGTCGAGCTGGACACGTTGTCCGGGGCTTCGTCGTACACCGCCAGCCCGCCCGCGATGCCCTGCAGCCGCCTCTGCAGCCCTGCAAGACGCGACGCATCCCGACCCACTCCGCCTACACGGCCACCGCGACCGGCCGGCTGCGGGCCCCCAACGGCAAGCACCCACGTCGGCGAGAGCGAACGGCGGCCGCACCCGTCCCCGCGGCGCCTTCCCCCGTCCACCCTCGGTCGCTTCCTCACCCAGCGACCAAAGGCCTGCCGCTCGTCGTCCGGCTCGTCCGCCCGACTGCGGCCGTCCACCCGCACCACGCGCTCCACCGGACGGGTTGTGGGCCCTCCCGTCCATCTCCACCACGCGCGCGTCCATGTCACCGCCATTCCAACCCTACCATTCGGAGTCCCGAGAGCAGTAAGGCGGTTGTCACGCCTTAGCAGTCCCAGGGCCTCTCCCCTCCCACCTATATGTGTTCTCGCTGTCATCGCTACCGCGCTGACATTTCCGAGAGAGAGAGAGAGAGAGAGAGAGATAGAGATGAGTTGGAGTGCAGGGACCAGACCATCTCTCCGAGGAGTATCCGGTCGCCCCATTAGAAGGGCGCTTTCTTTTCCTTTGACCACACAGTTGTTACCAGCCTCCGTGGTGAGCCTGCATGCGAGTCGTTGAACGGACATGCAGATGTGCAATTGATCGAGGAACCCGCGACCCCCGGAGGATGGGTTCGGTTTGTCCGGAGTCCGGTTCAACCCAGATGGCGGCTATAAGTGTTTGGCTGCTTGCGCCTCGCTGGACGCTTTCAAGACTTCCGCAATTGACAGCTTGCATGGCCTTGACAAAGCCCGAATGGCTCGTGCCTTGCATATTGAACAGAACAAATAACCAACAAGCTCACATTTTAACGATTTCCGTCACGAAAATGCAGCATACCAAAGAGTTCCCACTGGTCAACTGGCTGACCTAGGTTTGAAGCAGCGGCCACGAGGCCTGATGGAGTGTCGAGGTCTTCGAGCAGGAGCCCAGCGAGATGGCCGAGGACGTAGGCGTAATCGCAGTCGAAGTTGCTGGTCAGGGAAGACCGCGTTTGATGGCACAGAGAGTGGCACCAGTACCTGAACGGAACGTCCGGGTCGGTCTCCCTCAAGTAAGACGACACCATCGCTGCTAGAAGGCGCTCGGGGTCCATAGCACTGGACCGGACACGGTTGTCAGCATCACGGTCTGTGAAGAGCTGCGTTTTTGCCCAGTCGGGCATGCGGGCGAGGAGTTGTTTCGAAGCAGCACTCACGCCACCAACGACGGATATCATTGAGCCGGATGGGAAGCCGACCCACTGTACGCTGTTGAGCTCTTGAATGAGGTGGTTGATGTCTGAGAGGGAGGTCGAAAGTCCCTCTGGAAGGAGCACGACTCCGTGTAGCTTGTGGTTGGTTTTGTATCGAGCGGACACCAACGACGCGACTTGCCGGACTAGGTCCATTAAAGTGGTACGATGCTGGACAATGTGCTCCACGGTTATCGTGTAGTTAGGCCGGGTGTTCAGCGAGGTTTCGACGACGAGATGCGAGGAGTGCCGCCCGATGGCGCGAACGAAGTGCCAACGGTTGTTCGACGTCCGCGAGTCTTCCATGATGTTGGAAACGAGGAGGCTCGACGTCTTCGCGGACGTGTCGAAGCCGATGGGAATGTGGTTGAAAGGCGCTGCTCGCGTGTCGCCTTCGGCGGATCGCACCGCGAAACTGACCTTGCAACGTAGAAACATCTCATTCAGTATCGACGCCAGCCGATGCCCCGTCGACAGACCAGTCCTGTCCGCCACCACCAGCACGCCGTCCAACTGCCACTTTGCGATGGTTTCGCAGCACGCTCCGAGCGACCGGTCCGAAAACGCGCGCGAGGTGTCGGTGCCCAACAGGTAACCCCCTCCCTGGTTCCGCACGCTCGCCAGCAACTCCTCCGTCACGTGGACGAGGTTCCCTTTGGCGAGTCCCTCGAACCCGTTGTGCACGCCCAGGACAGTCGTTTCGGCGTTTTTGGCCTTCAAATGGTCGAACGCGCCGGCCAGGACGTTGTGCTCGCCGGAGGAAGGCTTCCCCGAGAACAGGACGGCGACGGAGAGCGGCCGCCCGGTGAGGAAGCCAGCCTGCGTGCTGTTCGACACGACTTGGAAAGACCCCATCAGACGTGTGATCCGGCAGCCGCCGCGGAGCACCATCGGCAGCCGCGTCTTGCTGCGCAGCCGGTTTCGAACGAAGGCGCTTTCGTCGACCACCGTCCGCTTCACCAACTCGCACAGTTCCGTCCACTTGTCCTCGTCGCTGACGAGCAACCCTTGGCCTGCATGCTTCCGATGCAGGGCTTCGAGTCTCGGCACGACGCTCATTCCCGTTGACCAAAACCCGCTCGACGCGCGGTACTCGTCGTCCACCTTCCAGCGCTCCCTCAGCATGCAAAGCGACTGGAACGCGTACGTGTCCAAGTTGACCTCGCCGGCCTTGATTTTCGGCACGACGCGGGTGCCCCACCCGGTGTCCCCAGACGTGGGGTACCTGACCTTCTTCCCGACAATCATCGCGGAAAGGGGGGAAGCCTGCGGCACCCACTGCCTCGGGTCGTCGCTCGGGTTCGACATGCGCACCAGATACCCGGTGTATTCCGTCGTGAGCAGCGCTTGCACGGAGTGCCCGAGAGCGTATCCCAGGCAGCGATCGATCTCAGATGGCTCCTGGCTGCGCGACTCGTAGCCGAAGTAGTGATGGTGGGGCTTGAAGGCCTGCCTCGGATCCGCCGACGGCAGGTACCGTCCGCTGTTTTCCCGCTTTTTCAGCTCGTCTGCTACGAGGGTCGAGAACAACCGTTCGACTTGCACGTGAGCGATGCCTGTGTTTTCGATGTGGTAAGCTGGAAATCCCTGCACTCGCAGCCCAAGGGGTTTGTAATGAAGAAACCAACTACTGCCTAAGGGTACACCCTACCCTGTTATCATTGTATCTGGCTAAACCTTGAGCGAGAGAGACCGTCTCTCCAGGGTGTTCCCGGTCGCCTCACTCCTACCCCACACTACTCTGACTGTAAGTCGTTTTTGCCGTTGATGCGGCCGCGGCCCTGTATGAGTGTGGGTGATGGCACCCGACTTTGGCACAGCCGACCTAGCTGTCTACCGTACGTGCGCGGGCGTGCCCCCGATCGTCCGCACAGGGCCAGGGCCGGGTTAACCCATCGACAACACTTTGTTTCCACTTTTCGCGCATCTTGCCGCGCTTGGCGCACTTTTCGAACACAAAAAAGGGGGAAAGAGACAAAGAGATTGATGTATACCGGTTTCGCTAAACGCGTCGTGCCGACCAGATACCTGCTCAAGGTACCACAGCGGTAGGGTGGAAGCGAAAGCGCGGCAACTGGGCGACAGCCGAGCGAGGATTTCGGGAACCGGGATGTCGGCGGATCTGGCGTCGGTGACTTTGTTGTACTCGCCCTGGAGGCGGTACGACGCGTCGAGGGCGTGCAGGCTGGCGATGGAGGACACCTCCTGCAGCAGCTCGTCCACCTCGGCGATGAAAGACAGAACCGCCTCCGGGAACAAGAAGACACCGTGGTACTTGCCGGCGAGCGCCCGGCTGCACACCACGTCCGCCATCTCGGAGATGACGTCGGACAGCGTCCTTCTGAGGGACCGCAGTTCTTCGCCGATGAAGCAGAGGTTCGGATGAGTGTGCAGCGCGGTTTCCAGCACCGAGAAGCTGTTGTGCGCGCCCTTCAACCGCACAAAGTGGTAGCCGCAGCCGGAAGACCGAGCTTCGACGGCGAGGTTCCCGACGAGAAAAGAGTAGAACTTGACGGTGGAGTCGAATCCGTACCCCACGTCGACCGACCGCGATGAAGACCCCGTGGTGCCGTCGTTATTGCAGTAGACGCCCTCTGCTTCCTTCGCGACGCTCAGCACGCAGGTCGGCTGCCCGCCCGCTTTCAGGACGTGTCCGAGTCGGAGGGCGTCCAGCATCGCCTCGCACCCGCCCAAAACCACGAGGCCCGTCAACTTATTCTTCGTTGCACTCCTGGCGCAGAGCTCGATCTGACTGTCACTCAGCGGGATCTTCCCCGAGCCGATCACGGCGAGCCCCGTCGTGTGCTGCAGGTCTCTGACGGTCGCCTTGTCGAGGACGACGAAGTCTTCCGCCATTAACCCGCGGAACCCACCCTTGACCCCGAAAAGCTCGGAGCCGCCGTTCCACTGCGCGAGCGCGTTTCGAAGCCCGACGACGAGCTCCACGCAACCGGGCGCGACGCCCCCTGCCAGCACGATGCCCACCCGGAGCTTCCGGCCGACGGGGATCACGCCTTCTCTGTTCCTCTTCAGCGACACGCCGGGGCCCCCGCAGAGGAGCTTGAAGTGCTGCCGGGCGAGCTGCGCGGTTTCCTTTTCGGTGGTCGCCACGATCTCTCCTTCCACCACCTCGCATATACCGCCGAGTGCATCGGGGATCGGATAGTCCATTGCTTCCGGCCCACCCTTGACCCCTCCCGACCGACCGGTCTCTGGTGCATGCTTTTACATAAGCAACGCGTAAGCGAGAAAGTCAGCTTGGTGCAAGCCTAAGTGCGAAACCTTGGTTCTACCACTATTATGTGCCGAAAAGCAGTTCTACCGCAGTACCACCTGGCTGGGCCCGAGCCAATACTTTTGACTTAGCTGGTTGATCCCTTCAACTGACCCACGACCATGCACACCAGTTCGGAATCGTCTTTGTTTCTGAGCTGACGCTAGTTGTGAGAAAGCTGGGAAAAGGATCAGAACCGTTCGCGGCCAAGGAAACGATCGGGGAAAAGAAAACAACAGCATCTTCTGTGCTGGAGAGCGAGCGTCGATAATGAGAAGCAAAAAGCTTCGCAATCTTCATTTGGTTTATAAAAGGGTTAGCTGCGTGGGAAACTCCCACTTATTGGACGGTACTCGACCGCAAAAATACGAAAAGAAAGGTCTGTTTCAAAGAGAGAAGTCGGGGAAAATGTAGGAGCTAGAAACGGAACCGGGGGAGGAAATGTAATGGGGTGTATCGGGGGGGAGTGAGGGGTCAGCGAGAGAGTGAGGGTGCGTCATTTCGACGACAGACTTTTGGGCTAGAGCAGGCAACAGGCGACCGTGCTGGTGGGTCGAGACTTAAGCGTCTACTTTTCATTCCGGTAGATGGCTTGCATACGTTTCCATCAGACAACGGTCGCGCACTTCTTTCTGAGGTTCATCGTAAAGGCGAACGGGGTGTGTGCGTCTTTGACACGATGTCTCCTGTCTGACCTGCCACATTTAACGTGCGCGGGAGACACAACCTGCGGTGTTCTCGCGTAAAAAGCGTGCAAATCATGATGCGCGCGAGCAACTTCCTCTCTTCTCTCGCATGAGAGGGCTCTGGACATCTTGCAGGGAGACCGGCACATGGAACCGTGGGGCATGCCTCGATGCCCGCGCTCGAGGCTGCCTTTTCTGCAATGGTTACGAGGAACACGCGTTGACCAGTGTTTGTAGGCAACTTGATCCCTTCCCAAGCGTTCATGAGTCGACTGCATCCTACCTTGCCAGTTCCGCATGGTGCAGTGCCTCATGCGCCGGCATTCGCGCTTCAGGCCGCCGTTTCTGCAAAAGTTCCGAATAGCATGCATCGCACAGCGCACACGGGCCACTTGATCTCTTGCCACTCGTTCACTAGTCTTCGAGTGCATCCTGCCTTGCCACTTCTGCATGTCGCAGCGTCGCATGTCGCCCCTGCATTTGTGCTCGGAGCTGAGGCTTCTGCGAAGGCTGCGAGTAGCGTACCGTGCCAATCGCCTGCGAGTAACCTGTTCTCTTCTCACACGTTCGTTCGTCGTCCTGCCGTGCCATTTCCGCAGGGCGCATTGCCTCGTGCGCACTTCACGCTTCAGGCCGCTGGTTCTACAACGGTTCAAAGCCTGCTGCCAGAACAGCATCCGCATCCAGAAGAAGGAGTGCCTTCTCATGCCTCGGCCCTCGCGTTTCGAGCTGCACCGGCGGTGATGCAAACTTGCTCCCACGTCAGCCGCCTTCCTTCCGCAACTTCTGAGACGGCTAGCTCTACCGACGTTTCTCAACCGTCGCACGCCGCAAGACGCCGACCGTCTGACTACCACACTACTGCTGCTTCTGAAGGACCTCGCTTGGCATCCGACGATGCCTCTTTTTCCGTGGCTGTGGGTCGGCAAAGTCCGAAGATTGTTGCTGGGTGGCGCGCTGCGCGCTCGTCGTCTCGTGTTGGCTGCGTGCGCACTGCAAACGCCCCGCCGCGGCACGTCATTTGCGACACCGAAGCTCTGCTGCTGTTGGTGGCAGACCTTGGCACGGCGCCACTGCGGGCGGACAAAGTCCGGGGCTTCGACGTCCCTCTGCGTCCGCTCGTTGCCTTCGCGTCTCGCGTGCCTGCTGCATTTGCTTCGCCGCTGCTCGTGACTGTGACTCTCCATATGCCTGCTCGTGTGAGCATGCGTGCGGTTCCCCTCACGGTGCAGCCTTGTTTGAAGTGCGATGCGCACGTGCAACGGCTTGCCAGCCCCGCACGAGGCCACGAACTCGTCAAACTCTTCCTGCGAGCTCATTGTCACTAAGTCACCTTCTTCGTCAAAGTACTGCAAGGCGAAGTCTCCTCTTGCCATGCCGCGTGCCATGCTCTCCACCACTTCGTACGTAGCATTCACCAGCCGCACCCTCCTCACTTCCGCAACCTCCTCACCGCGAGCAACTGCCATCTTCACCAACATCTCTTGTGCGCTCGCCATTTTGGTGTCGGAGTTTTGTATTATCAGAAAAGAAATAGTCGTAATTGCCTATTTTCGTTGCAATTGGCACCGATACCGGAATAGCAGGCAAAAAGGAGGGGGGTCGATGATGGACAGCACTCGGGCACAGCTGGGCTTAGCGGACGACCTGGGCGGGGGAGCGTAAGTTGGCATGTTCCCACCCGGTTTACTCAAAACATGGAAACGGAAACTTAGTTCCGCGAGCTACCCGCAAACCACGCTGGAGTCGTTACAAACGGAACCCGCCTTGCGTGGAGACGATAGAATTTACAATTTACGAAACCGTTCCATCGTCGATCGTGTTCATAAACCCATGGGACACACGCAGCACTTGCTACTGCTTTGCTATTCTGGCACGTGCATCTTCTGACTAATAGCTCTCAAACTGGCCTCCTCTACCCCCTTTTAGGGCTTTTCTGATGGGCCCCATGCTTCTGATCGAGAAACGTTGTACGCTTCCGCGTTTGCATTGTCAACGTTCTTCGTGAATCTTTGCTGAAAAAAACACACGTAGGAAATGTTGACGAGCTTCCGTCAAACTGCAGGAGCCACGTTCAGTGCCCTCCACCCTGAGTTCCAAAGCACTTGCGCAGGTCAAAAATCGTGCCTCCATGCTGTGTGCACAGAGAAAAGGGAAGGATGGCGACAATGCGTATTTTTTTGTATTTCTCGTTTTCCTGCTTCTCACGGAAGAGAGGGGGTGTAAGGGGCAAGACAACGAAATATTCTCGGAGGTGCCGCATGTGTGCACATGGAATTGGGGCGGGGGCGGGGAAACTGCGTGCTTTTTCGGAAGTATGCAAAATCTGCAGGCAACGGTTGAGTAGACCTGACCTCTTGGGCTTACGCTTTTCATGACTGCGGGAGTCAGAGGCAGGATGACTGCGGGAGTCAGAGGCAGGACCGACCCCTCCCTTCACACCTGCTCAGTCAAAAGCTGGAACTCAACTAAGCTGTTCACTCCCAGTTCCGACTATCCAATCTACTGATCGCGAAAGGTGTCCTGTAGTGAAGAGGCTGGCAAGGCCCCCGATCCGCTGTACACAACACAAGGATGCAGCCTAGGAACTGGCTGCTTCCTCGAGTATTCCTAATTTACAAAGCAGCCCGTAATCAAAAGTATTGAACTGCGTCTCACACTTCGGCTGAAGTCAGCTGTTCACCGCTGTGTGCGCAACAATAGCCATTTACGGACAGGCTTGCTTCGTTTTTTTCTTCACTTACAAACGGCCGGCCAGGGTTTTTGAAGAGCACCCGCACAGAATCTTAAAGGTTGGTTCCATGATGCGGAAAGAACCAGCATTGTGTAGCCCGTTCTTTCCCGAGACAGAATCATGGAGGCATTGCCAGTCAAGTCACTGTATACTGGGTATGCTTAAATCCCTTTCGGCGCTTGCAGACATCGTCGCTTCGTGCTGTCAATTGCATGGTTAACTGAAGTCAGCTTCCCTGTCAGCAGCTGTTTAGTTTAGAAGTCGTTGGCTGAAAGGGCCAGAGTGGCAGCGAACGGGTTCTTCTACCGCCCTAGGGTCTCCCATGTGCTATGTTGGTGCGGACCATCGTTTCTAATTGAGATGTCGCGAAACGGAGCCGAAAACAACATCTAGAGCGATGCTGATATACACTGCGGCACCTCCCGCTGCGACTTGCAGCGTCACACAGACACGACGATCAGAGACGGTACTGCAATCCCGAAGACGGTGTTTGGACTTCGACGATCAGCAGTTTCGTTACCGGAGAACAGGCCTGTCAAATGCAAGTGTGGCTGAAGTCTAGGCAGTCTTGCTGCCAGGTTCATAAACCGTCTGCCAGGAAGGCTAAGGTGTCGGCGACGGGCTCTTCGACTTTTGTGACCGCCATGGAGTCAGCCCGTGTGGGCCCCATGTTGATGATGTGGATCGGCTTTTCCAACTGAGAAGCTGCGCGCGCGAAGCGGAACGACGAGAACACCATCAGCGAGGTGCCGACGAATACGGCGGCGTCCGCCGCTGCGACTTGCTGCATGACGGACTCGACTACTGGAGACGGGACGACGCTCCCGAAAAGAACAACGTGTGGTTTGGTCTTGAGGCCGGTGCACTTGGAGCAGGGAGGGACTATGAAAGCGTCGACATGCTCATCTCCAACTTCTGAGTCACCGTCACTTCGGTTCAGCGCCATGCGCCGGTCCACCAAGGCTGCGACGAGGGGGTTATAATTTTCCAGCTCAACCTGCCACTCATTGCGGTGAGTGACGTGTTGGCACTCCACGCAAATCACCTCGTCTAGGCGGCCGTGCAGATGCACCGTCTCCGGGTGCCTGTGCAGGCAGTCGACATTCTGTGTGACCAGCGACGAGATCTTGCCCGCCCTCTGCAGGCGCTCGATGGCATCGTGGCACGGGTTCGGCTCCTTCGAGCTGAAAGACGGCCAAGAGAGCATCGACCGCACCCAGTACCGCTTTCGGTGGTACTCCTCACGCATGAACTGCTCGTGCAGCAGAGGTTTGTAGCCGCGGGTGTAGCTCCCGTTCGGCCCCCTGTAATCTGGGATGCCGCTGTCGGTCGAACACCCGGCGCCCGTCAGGAAGAACACGTTGCCTTTCGACACGCATTCCTTCACCCGCAGCAAGTCAGCCGCCAGCTGAATGGTCGATTTCACTGAAACCACTGGATGCATCGGAGGTGCAGACGATCAACCGGAGTTGCCGTCGTCTTTCTCGTATTTCTATTAGAGAGAGAGAGGGAAAGCTTCAGTCGGTCGTCTTCGTAGACTCTTTTTGGCTTCCTGTTCCGGAAACTAACTGTTGTCCGCCGCCTATTCTTTGCCCTTTCGTAACGGATCGCTCGCTCCCCGTTTCACGGACCGTCTCTTCCCCAATCTTTTTTTTTCCTTGAAAAGTTGAAATGATGCGCATCTCGGGAAAACGAGCTTGAGCACTACAAATCGTAACGTTCAAAGAATTTAGCTAATGTCTGCACATCCAACCAACCACACCCGTTCGTTCTGGCAAGAGCTGCGACTCGACTTGTTTGATGGGTGATGTAGGGTGCCGCAGCAATGCCGTCCTTTCGGCAGAAGGCACTTTCCTCCGAAGCCTTAACTCCCTGGAGCAGATTTGTACTGAGCAATCAAGAGTGCTGAGCGCTGTCATCAGAAACTGCTACGACTGCAGAGCAAGCTGTCTGGGACAGGCAACCATACACGCATCCCTCTTCTGTGAAACGCGTTATTGACGCCAATCTCTCGCCCAGTCTTTCATTCGCCCGTGTGTCTCATTGACGATGACGAAACAATGCCACACACCGAGCGACGGTAGCTACGGGTAGTCTTCTGCGCAATGCGCCAAACCGAAAATTCGCCAAGCACTTGCTTTGCTTCGTAGCCCGTGTCGTCCATTAAACTCAACGCCCTATTCGCGAGCGTCAGAAGACGTGAAAAGTAATGAAACCCCCACAAGAACGAAGCAGAATGTCAGTTCGCACGTCGGCATCGCGGGCATGATGCGGAGTCCCCCGCAAGTCCCACAGATGCTGGTGACGGTAAGCAGGCTAGATGTCACGCATTGCGGTGCGTGGACCGTGAGAGACTAGGAGAGCTGAAGCAGGGGAAACATTCCCCCTGCCTCCATAATATCAGAAGCACTGTAATAACATCACAGAATTCGTCGACGGCTACTGTTGGTGGCGAGTCATTGGTATGCCTACCAACGAGTACCAGACTCCGGCACGAGTCCACCGGCTAACGTGCCTGTTGAGTCTCCCTCGAAACTACCTTGGAACGGCATGCAAGCTGCGTTGAAGACCCTGCGTACACTAAGGATGGCAGCAGGTACGCAAACAGGTGCGGGTGACCCCCAAGAATTAGACAACGGCTGTAAGTCCTTGGCACGACACGACCGGTCGGAATCCTGTCTCGACAGGCAATTAGTGCCCAGACGGTCTGTTCTCAACCATGCGCCATAACGGATCTGACGACTGATTGCATGACTCAACTTGGTCTGACCTCCACGACTTCTCGGCGTGTCGACGAGGATTCTGGTTCCCATGCTGATTATGAACCTGTCACCACCCAGCGACGTTTCGCGAGAGCAGGCACAACCCCGTCCGAAGCATCAGCAGACCATCTCTCGTGCCGTGGCTGCGAGGAGAATTTGTCGTGATATCATGACGCTCAACGACTCGGGCCGTATGTGGGCGCCTTCGTCCGACAATCTCTTTGCCGCATTTTCTCGTATTCCACGTAGATGAGGGGGCCACGACGTGTACCGACACCCCCACACACGGTTTGAGACGAGAAGTCGCGGTCACACGGAGACGGGAAGGGTCTTGATGCTCACGGCGCGCTGCTTGCCGTCAGGGAAGGTTTCGACGGTGCACTCGACGGGCATGTCGCCGGAGGGGCTCGCGCCGGAGACGGCGCTCGCACGGAAGTAGACGTCGGCGTGCCCCGCTATCGAAATGAACCCGAAGGTGTCCTTCCACGCCGAAATGACGCCGAAGTACCGCCCGGGCTCGGCGGCCGGGAACGTGACCCGCGCAGTCTGCGGGTAGTGGTACAGCGATATAGGGAAGTGGTCGCCCTCCTCGAGGCAGGTCAGGTGCCGGTGCCCCAGGTAATACGCCAGAAACGGGACGGCCTCGCCGTCGACGTCGTCCGTGTACTCCTCGCAGTACCCGTACGCGATCGTCTGCCGGGCCGGAGTCGACGTCATCAGCTCCGGCTTCACCAGCGGGCCGTACTTGAGCTCGGAAAGGTCGAGTTCCGGCTTCTTCGACGGCGCGTCCCCGCGTTCCATGATTTTCCTGCACTGCTCCTGGTACTTCACGTCGAGGAGGGACCACGCCGTGTACCCCATGCGGAGCAACGTGTACACGCACGCCATTTGGTACGAAAAGTCGTTGCTGGCATACCCGGCCCCGTTGTTGTAGTACACACGGCTGCGCGGCCCCTTGCTCGAAGTCTCCTCCGCGTCTTCCGGCAGCTCTTCAGACCGCAGAGCCGGCTTTGCATTCGTCGAGGAGACGACTACTTCATGCTTGAACCCATTTGTCCCAGCGGGTGCCCGTCGGACTTCGCACTTGACGCCAGCTGACTTGCAGTGAGCCTGCAAGGCCTCGAAGGGTGTTCGGTTCTGGACGGTGGACGTCGCCTTCTGCAGCACGATCTCCCTCTTCCTCCCCGACGGCTTCTTCTTGAACCAGTCCGGGACGACCTTGTCATCCTGCCGGTTGAGGATGGGGCCCACCGCGAGCCCGGCGGTCGTGATAGGAGGCGCGGCGGCGCCTTCTTTCTTCAGCTTCTGCTGCAGCTCTTTCGCGGTCAGCTGCGGCTCGCTTTCGGTGGCCTTTCCGGCCTTGCCGGTCGCTTCTGGGGCGTACGAACCGCCTTTTGCTCCTCCTCCTGCTCCTTTCCCGCCTCCCTTACCGGCTGCGGTCTTCTCCTTCAACCGCTCCCTGTTGTGCGTCTTATATACTGTCGACTTCCCGCTGTCGTTCTTTCCGCGCGCCATGTTCCTGCTTCGTAGTTAGATGCTCCTTTAAACCACCATGCCCCTGGGGGAAGAATCTTAGCTTAGTGTTTGGGCAGAACCCTACCTCTCCGAGAGAGAGAGACAGAGAGCGAGTGTATGTGTGTCTCAGTTCAGGGCTTTGGGCAACGTCAGAATCAAAGTAAAGCCCACTTGTCACTGCTTTGAGTTTCCGACACGCTGCTTTTGCGTCCTGCGACTCCTCTCCGAAGGGTGGATGGGGCGGGATCCCTCGGGGGACGGATGAGGCTGTCACCCCTTCTCCATCCGGCACTCGGCTCAAGACTTCTGTTTTCATCTTGCGGTGTTACTACAGTAACTGTGAGTATCTTTACACAGGCGGCACATCTCACCCGAGGATGCGGCAAGCTCTCTCTGTGCAATGAGCTAGGCCTGACTAGCTGTTCCAAACTCCTGGTGCAAGCTCCCGTCATGGTCGGCAGTCGCCACCTGGGTCACAGTTTTGAGTCCGTCGCTCGCACGGGGAAGTGGCGCGAATCGGTAAATTTCCCTTATAGCCCACCCCAAACAAATTTGTGCCCTCATATCCCACTTCAAACAAATTTTGTGCCCTTATATCCCAGATTGCTTCCAATTCCAGGGGAATTTTTCGACCAAATTTTGCCCCAACATTTTAAAAATCTGGACCCCGAAAATGTCGACCAAAAATTTGGACCCAAAATTTCGACCAAAAATGTCGACGCCAAAAAAAATTGGACCCCAAAAATCTCGACCAAAAATTTGGACCCCAATATTTGAACCCCAAAAAATCGACCAAAAAAATCGACCACCCGAGTTTCACAACTTGCAGTGAGGCGCAAGCTGGCCACCGGCCACACTCGATCCCCGATCGGGTGCCTCAAGCAAGTACTCAAGAGAACACCACATCGGAGCCAGTGGTAGGTCAGGTGCCTGGCTGCACCGTCTGACCGTGCCACGCTGACGTTCGGGGCTAATCGCGTTGACAGTAGTAGCTGGCAGATGCTACAGCCGAGAGTCAGGCGAGACATGATCTCATCAGACTCATGATCCGTTTCCTGGCCTGACATGCCAGTGACCACGGTCATTCTCCTCTGTCCACGGCATCCTTGTTGAGGCTGTAGTGTGACTGTCAGTGACCGGACAGTGTCACTGTGACTGTGGCTGACTCACAGCCGCGTGACAGCGGCGCCTTAACTCCACTGAGCCAGTAGTCCCGGTCCTGCTGCTGTTCTTTGCTGCAGCTGCTGCTCCATTGTCCAGCCTCTCCACTCCAGGCACTCGGAGTCGGACAGCTGTAGCGATACCCTGTGTTCTGTGGAGGCAAATCCTGCGGACGGTGGGTGTGCAGTTTACGGCTGCCGCTGATTTCACTTACGCAGTGAAGCCTGCAGTGAAGGAAGCTGTGTCCACCGTTCCTGCAACCGGTGTTTGTGCAACCAGTTGCGGTGCAGGCTGTGGAAGGTCCTTGCGTTCAGTTCGCGCTTCCTGTGAACGACAGTTGATGACTTCAGGAAGGAATCAGCCATTCTTGCGCGAGCTGCAGATTCCTTCTGTCGGCAACAGTGTCCGACTGTGTCGCCACCTTCGGTTGCTAGCCCACCGTCCTCCGCGGTTCTGGCCCATCTGTCTTCTGTAATCTGGGTTCAGTTCCGAGTTTGGTTTCCTATCCGAGGCTATCGGGCACTGGTTCGGTTTGGGGTTGAATTACCGGTTCCGAGCTCGATTTCCTATTGGGCTCTGGTTCGGGGGATTCGGGTTCGGTTCTGCCAGCAGGGGTGCACAGGCCCATGACAGGGGCTGTGCACGCATGCACGTGGCAAACAGCAACAGGAGTCCAGCGTCGGGACCTGGCTGGACAAAAAAGTTTTTTTTTTCGCCGTAGGTATCCGGATGGTCGAGCCAACCACCCTTGGGTTTCAAGGTGAGTGGTCGGGGGTTCAATCCCGCCCTCGGCAAGATTTCCAGCAATTTCCTCGATTCAAATTTGTCAAAACAAATTTGTGCCCTTATATCCCAGTTTTCTGGAAGTCGGATATAAGGGCACAATTTTTTTTTGAGTGGGATATAAGGGCATTACACCGGCGCGAATCACTTGTCGCCAAGCGCTGACGACTGCTACCCCTGTGTTTGTGTGTGTGTTGGCCATTTCATCGTGGCGCCCCTGTTGGCGAAGGTTCGTCCGCGCGTGGTCTCCTTTTAGGTTCCGCCGCTCGTGGCCATGATGGGGATTTGGCGTCGCCCGTGAGCGAGGGACTGTGCTTGATGCAGCACAGCCCCTCGCTTCTACTTTCTCCGCATTGTGCTAGTCCACGGAGTCGGCAGTGTTCGGCTTGGGCGCTGGTCGTCTTGGTTGTGTCGTCCGCTTCTTCCTCCGTTGCGAGCCCACTCGCGGGCGTGCAAACCTTCCGCGTATTGTGGTGGGTACTTGGGCTTTGTGGTGCCGGCCTTTCGCGTTCATTCTCTCTGCCGGGTCCTTCGCGTCTGGCTTCGGTTCGTACCCATACTTCGTGACTTCCTCTGGCCGGACTTCTGGAAGCGACCTCCCGGGGGGCTACCCCGTCGTATCTTTGAAACCATGTTCTCTCGCTTTTCTTTGTGCTGTGTGAAGCTCGCAGCCCAGCATTCTCCTAATATGGAGCCGACACAGATTTCTGCCGCCCACATGAGGTGTTGCGGGAAGAGTGTTGGTCCATAGCTCTCTGTACACCCGTGCCCCCGAATAACACACACTGACTCCTCGCAGCCTTTGAGATCTGTGCTCTGTGCTGTACTCCCCGCACGACGGTTCCTGTGGCGGTGGCCCCGTCGTTGGCGTGCCGAACCCGAAGTGCCATGGCTATTTCGCTACTTTTGTGCAGGCGCTTCCCAGCTCAAGTAGGCTCAGGGCCTTCCCCAGGAAATATCGAGAGTGCAACTGTAGCAGCAGCTCCATCTATCCTTGTCGGGAGGGCGGCTCCGCTGCCCTACACCCACAGCCGCGTTGCAAGAGAGAGGGAGAGTGTGAACGTCGGTTTGTGAGAGAGAGGGAGACGAGATAGAGCGCAACTCCCCGAAGAGCTTCCGGTCATCTCACTACAGCGGAAAACCGCATTTGGTTGGGGCACGACGCGTCAGGATAGTCGGGAGGGAACGGAGGAAGGACGCTTGGAAAGAAACTATGAGATGGGTGTGATCCCAACACCAGGCGGCAACCTGCACTAAAACTGCGAGCTCCAGACCACCCTTTCGCGATACTCATCACCCTGAAAGGTCACCAAGTACTAATCCTACGAGGGCAGACTTGCAACACGGGACAAGGAACCCCGTGAAGTAGCGAGTCTTGTGGTTTAAGGACGAACCGTTTGTTGTTTGGCATAACCCATCTAAAGATGAATACCAACACGGCGGCGGGACACCCCCGGTTTTCACCTTCGGCGGATCACACCATCAGAAGCTAGATATGTAAGCTACGGGAAGCAAAGGGAAGGGAAGGACATGGGAGGGTTTGGGAGGATTTTCATACGTGTGGTGGAAATTAGGAGGCGGGCGATTTCGCACAGATTCTCTTTCGTCGGGCGTTGTCACCCGAGACTGGCCGCGTGATGCTTACTTGCTGTTTGTCGGTTTTCGAACAGTTTTAGGCCAAGCTTTAGACCCAGGTTGCAGACCAGTATTCAGTTCACGTTTCAGCCCAGGTCTGAAAACACGTAGAGAGCGAGAGAGCAGGAACGCGGAAAGTATACACTCCATTCACTCGGAAGCAGCGGTGGTCTTGAAAAGTCCACTTGCGGAACGCGTGCGAATTTCAGTGGTATTATTAAAATATAAGCTAAAAAAGTTGCCGAGGTCATTCAATTTCTTTCGCCGTTTTGCGGCAAACAAGAGCGATAGTTACTCTCTCATGGCACGACCAAAAGAAGGAGACGGACGCGACCCAGCGATCCGTCTCCCTCCCGGGCTAAAAGTCAGGGACACGCACTCGAACCACGCTCACATAAAACTGTGCCAAAAAGAGCCATGCTGTAAGAAGCAATCGCCGCAACTGACAGCACCGCTGTGCTCTGTGTCACCTTCGGCTTTATCGCAACAGGACGGGAGGTCGCCTCGCTCGCCTTTAGTGAAACATCGTTTCTGGCTGACACTCCACCAGCACTGCATCCAGCAGCAATGCAGCAGGTTGGTGCCATTGTTGCATAGAGGGTCGACCTCTGAATGCGTGAGGGGGAATCTTAGTTTCATGGTATTCTTATACCGGTATTTATGTACGGTAAACATGATTCATCTTTTTCTCTTCGTGTTGAACTCGAGGCCCAACTTGGTTGATTTTCTTTGTGCTTGGCTTCAATTGTAGCTTGACGTGTGAAACGTGGGGAGGGTGAACGTCTTCAAGATTGTTTTGGGGGCTTCCCCTTCGCGCACTAAGTGGGACTGGTCCCCGTGGGGAATTGTTGTCCTCGACTTTTGCCCAGGGAAACGCACTCAGCAAGCTTTTGGCAAAACCTTGGGAGGGTACCACAAATTGCAAGAGGAAGAGGGAGAGAGACGTGCTAGAGTGCAGGGACCATTCTCTCCGGGGAGTATTCGGTCGCCCCACTACTGTCCCGTACTACTACAGCGGGTGGTCGATTTTTTTGGTCGATTTTTTGGGGTTCAAATATTGGGGTCCAAATTTTTGGTCGAGATTTCTGGGGTCCAATTTTTTTGGCGTCGACATTTTTGGTCGAAATTTTCGGGGTCCAAATTTTTAAAATGTTGGGGCAAAATTTGGTCGAAAAATTCCCCTGGAATTGGAAGCAATCGGGCACAAAATTTGTTTGAAAGTGGGATATGAGGGCACAAATTTGTTTGGGGTGGGCTATAAGGGAAATTTACCGATTCGCGCCACTTCCCCGTGCGAGCGACGGACTCAAAACTGTGACCCAGGTGGCGACTGCCGACCATGACGGGAGCTTGCACCAGGAGTTTGGAACAGCTAGTCAGGGCTAGCTCATTGCACAGCGGGCGCATCTGGCCGGTGATTTTTCAAGTCGCTGCCAGTAGAGGCGGGTATGGGAGGGAGGCGACCAAGAGAATCTCCAAATGCCCCCCCCTCAAAAGCAACTCGAAACTATTCAGACTGCGGTTAACCGTTGTAGGCTGGATGCCATAAGGTATGCTGCAAAGAGCGCGCCAGAAGAAGTCCGGATTTAACTTCCGAGCCCAGGCAATGTGCGGATCCTGGTGCGAGGCATACTCAGTGACCTTCCGTACTGTGGGAACGTATTTCTTTTTTCTTTCGAGGGAAAGCTCGCCGGTGTTTTTGAGTCTCTTTCGCGATTTTTGCGTTGCATGAAATCGGTTGACTGTAATCCCGTGTTTTTATTCATTGCTTCGTTCTTGCTTTTGCTGTTTCGTTTTCGGCGCGAATACTAACCAGAATGCAATTATTCGCCCTTCCGCCTTTTACATGAAGCAGAGGACCTCAGATATGGTTCTGCCTTCGAATTACTACTGTCAGTGTGGGCGAATTTGCATCACGGGTTTTGGTTGCTCGTTCTCCGTTCATACCTAAACCCCGTTGACAGCTTGTGTCAGACTAGCCCACCCGCGGGTGGTTGGTTCCTTGGCAGGGTATCTCCCGTCCGGAGATGATGGGCGCGTTTTCTTTTTTTTTTTCGAGCAAGCCGAGTTTGGGCCCTCTCTTCAGGTGGGTTGTCCTTTTCACCCTGGTATGTCTTGTGACAGGCATCTATCCATGAAGCATGGACGTGTGAACTGACATGCTTTTCAGTATGGTGTTGGTTTGCTCATTGCACAGGCTTGCATTCTTGCAATGCGCAGCCGTCTTTCGTCGGAGCCATGTTTTAGACTTCTGGTTGTTCGGCTTGTTGCTTACCCCCTGTGGCAGTTTCAGGTTCGGACTTCAGATCGACCGCCGAAACACGCTGCTTACGGGAACTCCGCGACCGCGTCAGGCGTAAGGCATCGCCTCCAGCCTCGCAGCGCAGCCCGGCTTTTCGACGGAGCACTTCACGACGTCGTCGACGGCGAAGCGGGCCCCGTTCCGGCAGGTGCCGAGCTTGCACTCCACGTCTCTGTACCCGGTGATGGCGACGCGACCGCCGCCCGACTCGGTCGCCGCCGCGGCGACGACGGCGTGGTAGCACCCCTTCGGCGCCACGGGCAGCCCGAGCCGGGTGTGCGCCGGCCAGTAGTACAGCGAAACCGGGAGGTTGTCGTTTTTCGCGAGGCACGTGAGCTGCCTGTGGCCGAGGCAGAACGCGGAAAACACGGTCGGCACCCCCGACACGACGTCGTAGTACTCGCCCAGGCGGCCGTATTTGACGCATTGCCGCGCCGACGGCTCGCGCATCAGGGAGGGTTCGACGTAGCGGCTCTTCGATAGGACCCGCTGCTTCGCGATCTGCACCTGCCTTTCCTTCAGGAGGACGTACTGTTCGTAGTACTTGGCCTCCAGCAGCGCCACGCTTGCCAGCCCGAGTCTGTCGAGGGCGCAGAGGCAGGCGATTTGCTTCGCGTGCTCGGGGTCGGAGAACCCGCTTTTCGGCGAGGGGAACGTGCGCTTGTACCCGCTTCTGATGGCCCGGCGGCCTTCCAGCCACGACCCGGACTTCACCCCCGGCAAAGCCGTGAGGGTGACTTGGAAGCGGGGGCCGAAGCGGCCGCGGTGCACGGCGTTGAGGTGGATGGCCATGCGGAACCGAGCGTACTCGGATAGTGCCTGCTGCGGCGTCTTGGTGCAGTGCCACGCGAAGGCCGGGCGTGCCCAGAGGCCGTTGACGACCGTCTGCCGGGCGCGCTGGACCCAGGCCGGCATCGTCCTGGCTTCGTCCGCGTTGTCGACGGCGTTCGCCGGCACCGCTTCCGCCGCTCGCTCCTCGCGCTCGCGGCGTTCCTGCTCCGCCGCGTCGAACTCCTTGCGCCTGGACTCCCTCTCCGCCTTCAACCGAAGCTGCAAGGCCTTCGCTTCCGTCTGCACGCGGGGCTGCCTTGCCGGCTGCCTGACTCGGGTCGCCTTCTTCTTTTTCATTCTGGTGCCCCACCCTCTCTTTCGGCTTCAGCCTGCAATGCATTCTTGTGGGTTTCCGGGACGCTTTAAGTCGATCCGCCGCCTCGCGATGGACCGTAAAACAAGCAGCTCCGGGGGACGGGCCTCATACGTGGGATGAACCATGATACTTCGGGTTTTATTGCAAAGCATCGGCAGATTACCGTGATTGACAGTGCCACGCGAAGGCGGGGCGCGCCCAGAGGCTGTTGACGACCGTCTGCGAAGCGCTGCAGTTTCATAGCGGCATAGAGAAAACCCCCTTGCGTTGTCTTGAAGAGTCCGCCGTTGGACGATGCCGACATCAGGTCTTCTTCGCAGACGTTTCACAGGAAATGCAGAAATTGAGTGCGGCAATCCGCTGGTCCTTCTCAGCGGCCACCTTCTTTTTAGAGTTAAAGTTCGCTTGAAATTCCGGGGTTTTAGGGTCTCCGCCTTCTCAACCGCAGCTGCAAGGCCTTTGCTTCAACCGATGGACGGGTCGCACCCGTGTAATTTACTATGAGCGGGGAAAGTGGAGCTGGGTCTTCGGCGACTGTGCGAATCCGATACCGCACCCAAACTAGCCCAGGATCAAAGAACGTCAGTCGCGCCTTCCTCATTTGTTCTCTAATTCCCCTTCGGTCCGAAAAGGAAACGTAACGAGAGGAAGGTGGAAACCACCGACCGGTGCATAGAGAGAGGCAAAAGGAAAAAAAGCGTCCCCAAGAAGAATTGAGAAGCGCAGAATCGGGTTGATCTTCGGCCGTGTGTGTACTTCCTCGGAGGAGACGTCAAAAGCGGAGGATACATCTAGGTACGCCAAGGGGAAGCATCCCGAACACGGTAGGAGACTGGCGATGAGCGCGGTAGTCATAATTCTTTCTAGTAGTACTGTCCGATCGAAATGCCAGGGACTAGAACCGGGCTGGCCGAGCTTTCCGGTCCGGCGGCCTCCTCGAGTACGCGAGTGCTTAGAGCGGCGCCCGGTCACTAAGGCGGGGTTGTAAAATGACTTCGTCTAGCATCGCATCCCCAGGACGTCCGCAATCGTACTGATGTCGTTTCTTGAGCTCTCGCGCCCGAAGCAATGTAATGGGATAACCAGAGTCGCCTGCGAGAATGCTGTCGCGGGTCCCAGCAGACACCCCAGAAACTCTGCTCGGACGTATTGAGCGCGATCGCGTCTTTTTACCACGGTACGTCGTACCACTCGTTCTGTGACAACAACGCGAAAGTAGACAATCAGTGGGTCGTGAAAGTTGTGAGGGGGAGGGGGAGGATATCTAAAAGAAAAAAGAAAACTCGGCGAAGTCCAGCCTCAGAAGCTAGAACCGAATCTCCCTTTTTTGGCAAAACGAGCGTGAGCGCGCAAAGAACACCAGCTTTTCGAAGTACGTCGGCGATTCAAACCCGGAATGTGGGTGTCACACCGGGCGTTCGTCTACACCATCTCTCACTCTCTATTCGGCCGCCGGAGTTCACAGTCCCGATGCTGACGTGAGTTTCCGCATTGGTGTCGTCGTCTCCGATGCTTTCAAGTGCACAACTACAGCGCAACAGTGCCACCGCTATCTAACGCGAAACCACGACACCAGTTCTTCGGAAAAAGTGCATAGTTTTCTTTTGTGCTTCGTGGTTCATTGCCAATAACTACGGGGTGGGAGCGCAGTCTGCGCCAGACGTGTTTGGTGGGATCTGATCCATCTCGGAGGCGTGGGCACCTGGGGACAGGCACTGCCCGGTACGGCGTGTGTGTGTCTTCTATGTCTCCATGTTGCTTCTCGCACGTCATAGGTACGAGGGCAGAGTTTCTCACAGCAGGGATCTTTCTACGGAGGCGGGGTGGGCCAGGGTGGCTGCGGACCGAACACGGCTTGGGTGGTCCAGAAAGGAAATACTGTGGTGAACGCTGATGCCCGATCGACCAAACCCAGATTTGCCTGTGGTTCGGGTGGGCTTCAGCATGAGTCCTCCCCCCGCGGCGCACCCTCGCGTTTTTCTTACTACTTCTTGCTACACAAGCAACGAGCTTGCTACACAAGCAACGAAAGCTGGCCGGCTGTCCAAAAACAGAAAGAAAGCAAATACGGAAGAAAAAAACGGGGAAAAGAACAAAGCGCGGCGCGGAGCCCGCGCGAGTGGCACTACTGCTTCTTCGACCTCTTCTTTGCCTTCGTTTCCGGGGCCGCGTCCTTGCCCGGTTGCTCGGGAGGCGGCGCGGCCTCGTTTTCCTCGTCCTCCCGCTTCCGTTTCTGTTGGCCTTTGTTCGGCACCACGGTGAAGCGGCGTTGCAGATTTTTGTACCTGGTGGTGGTGCTGCTGGGGGTGCGCGAGTGGACGTTCAGATCGTAAAACAACTCGGGGGTAGACATCAGCCGGTTGTGGACGGCTTCCATGTTCTCATCATGCTGCACCGCGAAGCCCATTAAGTAGCGATCCGACGGTGCTTCAGGCAGGCCCGTGGGCTTGGGCCAAGTGGGAGTCCACAGGTTGTCGAACTTCGACAAGTACTCCTTGGTGGCGAGCGCCGCCACTTCCGCCTTTTTCGCCGCTTCTTGGTGCTTCGCGATGCGGTTGCGGTGCAGCTCGAACCTTTCGAGCATCGACGGACCCCTGGCCCAGAACGCCTTCTCGTACCGGGCCACGACGTCGACGGGTTTCCCGAGGACCGCAGCGACCTTGGCGGGTCGGCCTTCGCCGTACCGTGCGGTGGCGTTGATGAACTTGTTGAGGTCGTCTTGCGACCAGTCCGCGAAGCCTTCTTCGAGGAGCCGTTCGCGCTCCGCGCGGAGATTTTCGGGGAAGGCGAACTCCTTGCCGCTGGCCTTCGCTTCGACCCGCATCTGGAACTCGATGTCGTGCAGCTCCTCGAGCCGGTCGTTGTCGAACAGCTGCCGCGGCGGCTTCCTCTTGTACTTCGGGATCCGCACCGCCTCCTCCTCTCCCCCGTCCGACTCGCTGGCGGCGCCGCCGCCGTGCGCCTCCGGGCGAGCCTGGGCGAGGCTCTTCTTCCGCTCGGCCTCCTCGGCCGCGATGCGCTCGTCGATCTTCGCCTTCAGCTCACCCGAGATGACCTGCGCCTTCGACCCGTAGTGCACGGCCACCGGCTGCTTGCTGCCGCCGAGTTTCTTGCCGTCGAACGTTTTTTTCGCCTTGATCGCATCGTCGAGCACCCGGAACGTGACGGCCGCGCGGTCGAGTTCGGTTGACATGATGAACCGCGTCACGGGGCCTGCGGCGCGCAGCTCAGCCTCCAAGGCTTCGGGGTTGAAGCTTTTCCCTTCGAAGAAGAGTTGCTTCGTCGGGTTCGTCGTGTAGTCGACGCCGTCGAATTCGTACATGTTCGCCTCGTCCACTCCGAGCTTGAAGTTGCGGAGGGAGTTCTGCTGGCTCGACTCGAGGTCCTTCTTCATATCCTTCGCCTGTTTGGCACCGAGTTTGATGATCTCGTCGATGTCGACCTTCATCAGCTCTTCATCGGAGGCGCTCTCCTGCTTGAACACAGCCGCAGCGCCCCAGCGGACCATGCCTTGCAACTCGTCCACCGACATGGTACCTTGCTTCGGAGCCATGTTCCCCTGCTGAACGACGATCGCGTCCAGGTACAGCTTCTTCATCGCCCGCTGGTAGATTTTCTCCTCTACGGTGCCGTCGGTGATGAACCGGTACACGCTGACAGGGTACTTCTGCCCGATCCTGTGGGCACGGTCCATCGCTTGGAGGTCGGCCTGCGGGTTCCAATCCGAGTCGTACATGACGACAGTCGACGCCGTTTGCAGGTTGATGCCGAGGCCACCGGCGCGGGTCGAGAGGAGGAAGATCTTCTTGTCCGTGTCTTTGCTGTTGAAGTCGTTCATTTGCATGTCGCGGTCTTCGCCGGAGGTCGACCCGTCGAGTCGGCAGTACTTCCAGCCGCGGAAGTTGAGGTAGTCCTCGAGAACGTTGAGCATCGCGGTCATCTGAGAGAAGATGAGGACCTTTTTCGGGTCCCCCGGCTGGCCTCGCTTGGGGGCCTGCTCGAAGAGCTTGTGCAGCAGCTTGTCCAGAATGATCATCTTCCCGCAGTTCCGGATCGTGTGCTCCCCCGCCTTGTACGGGGGGCCCGGCTCCGCACCCTCGAAGAGGTACGGATGGCAGCACACCTTCCGGAGGTGCATGATGATGTTCTTCACGTTCTTCGTGCCGACGGTCTTCCCGGTTGCGTTAACAACATCCAGCTCCCTCGCGAGAACGTTCTGGTACCACTTCCGCTGGAGCTCGGTGAGTCGACACGACACGTAGACTTCCTTTTTGGGCGGAATCGCAGTGTCCGCTTCTTCCTTTATCCTACGGAGCATGAAGGGGCGCAGCATGTGATGCAGCTTGTTCATTACGTCGTCGTCGGCCGATCCAGCGGCGGCATCGAACCACTGGTCGAAGTCGGTGGCGTCGCGGAACAAAGTGGGGAGGAGGAAGTTGAGTAGGGCCCAGAGCTCTTTGAGGTTGTTCTGCAAGGGGGTGCCCGTCAGCAGGAGGCGGTTGGTGCTGCGGAGCTGTCGGACGGTGTTGGAGATGGTCGACTCGTCGTTCTTGATCTTGTGACCCTCGTCGAGGATGAGGTATCGGAACGGGATCTTCTTGAACACGCTCAACTCGATCGTCACCTGCTCCCACGTCGACAGCACGACGTCGTAACCTGCCGCCTGCCAATTGGCAAGCTTCTTCTTCAACGGCCGTCTTTCATCTCCAACCCCGTGGAACATGAACACGTTCAATCCGGGCGACCACCGAGCGCACTCTCGGTTCCAGTTCCCCAGAACAGACCGCGGGCAAATCACCAGGTGCGGGCCCGGGATGAAGAGGCTGTACTTCAGGTAGCTCAGCAGGGCGATGGTCTGGAACGTCTTCCCCAGCCCCATCTCGTCCGCGAGGATGCCGGAGAGGCAGTTCCGGTGCAGCTGCAGCAGCCAGTTGACGCCGTCGATTTGGTACCGGCGGAGGTTCCCGGCGAGGTACGCAGGGTGGGTGGTAAGGACGCCGGATGCGGTCGGTGCGTCGTCGTCGGACGATCCGTCCTCTTCTTCGGAGAACTCGTCCAGCTTCGACGCATGCCGTTCTAAGGAACCTGGAGACGCGGGCGCCTGCTGCTTGCGCAGGGGGCGGACGGGCTGCGGCGAGTGAGTGACGGACGTCGCGGACTTGGTGAAGATGTAGCACTGCTCCATCAGGGCTTCGAACCGGTCGATCCCGGCAACGCTTCCGAGCCGCTTCCGCTTCCTCAGCGCGGCCTGCAGGTCGCGCACCTCGCGGTTCCTGGCTTCGCCGATCTTCTTCGTCCGCTCGAAGTCCGCCTCCGCCGCGGCGGTCGCCCTCTTCGCGTCGACGGCGGGGATTTTCACGGTCTTCAGCGCCTCGTTCCGAATCTCCTTGACGCCCTCCGACAGCGCCAGCTTGCTGTCGCTGCGCAGCAGCAGGACCCTCTTGTACTCCTTCAACGCCTTCGCGTCCGCCGCCGCCCGCTCGTCCGGCTTCTTCGAGCCATCTGGCCGCTTCCTGACAGCCATCTATTGCTGTTTTTTTTTCTTTTTCTTTTTTGCCACTTCCCTCGCCTTTGCCGGTGTGGTAAGCCAGTTGTTCTCGAAGGTTTTTGAGCACTTTTTCCGATGAACTTTCGTGCTCGCTCGTGCACCGAACAAGGTGCCGTGCCGTCCTACTTGCACTCGTGGAAGCCGAGAGAGTCGCCTCTGGGGACAGGACAGGCCTATCGCACGGCTGCCCTGTTAGGGTGCTACTACGGGTTATGAGTTACACCGTGACAGTTTGGGGTTGGAATGCACAATATCTGTACCGATGGCTTGCAGTAGTCACCAGGCGACCACCTCTTCGATGGTACTGTGTCGCGCTCCATTCGCTTGCACTCATTCGAAGCATCGTCTTCGCACGGTCGCTTTGCGTCCGTGGTACACCGTGATAGACAGTTCCAAGCGCGGTGCAGCTCCAGGGAATAGGGTTGGACCTCGTAGATCGTGAGACGGTCAGGCAGCCAATTCGGTGCTGCTCCAAGGGATACGCTTGAAAACACTACAGCTCGACGTGGACGCTCGTGTTGCGAGACGTGTGGTGTCAACTCCCATAAATTGAGAATAAATGTGAAAACGGGTTTTTGCCTGGAGGCTTTTCGTGTTATTCTGCGGATGCTTTGAGCTCTGTGTCTAAGCTTTCAGTCGTCTTCTATACCATGGTTAAGTGCGCAAATTGTGTCAGCCGAAGCTGGTGGGAAACAACCAGAAAGGAGGGCTGGAACGGGCAACCTCTGTACTCGGAAAGAGTAGACGAGAATACAAACTGAACAATTTTGCAAGGGAGCAAATGTAAGAACGTGCTTGGAGTGGCAAGGAATGGCACGTGCGCAACATGTCGCATCTGCTCGTGTTTCGGTCCTTCGATCCATGGACGTAATTGAGTGACCGCAGACAGGACAGAGTTGGGGTCAGGGTCATCAGGTGGCTACTCATAGTTTGTCAAGTTTGGCACTGCCAGAACCACCCACGCGACAGGGAGCAACCGGGTCTGAGCAGAAACTCAGGGCACCCAGCATGTGACTGCCCTTTCAAGAGTTCGAAAATAGGGCAGACTCACGTGCTTCGGGGTGGGGTGGGCGCCGTCACGTCAAGTTAGTACGGTCCCTGCGTTGGGAGAGCTTGGTCCTGCTTTCTTGGATACGTTAGGGGCTTTCGACTCCCGCAAATCGCGAACAGCACAAACTCACGTGGTTCACTCACCTCTTGCCTGCAGTATTTGCATACTTTCCAGTCAAGCGTTCAGGGGGAAGGGGGGAGAAAACGACACCTCATAGAAGGGGGAAAAGTCACAGAGAACAGGGGGCTGCGTTGTTGCTGGCCCACGATACAAGAGAGGGCCAAGGTGCCTTACCCAGGCACGACAACACCGAAGAGAGGGCGGGGATGAAGAAGTCCAGTTTGCACTACTATCAGTCGCTTATTGCAAAGGCAGGGTCTGTAACCGTGTCACTTCAGGCAGGTTCACCTTTGTTACCACACCGGTAACGGTTGGCACCCTCGGCGTGCACGGTGTCGCATGATAGAAAACATACGTATTATTTTCCTCAGCTTTTGGCACGTCAGCGGGCCTTTCACAGCAGCAACGTCCTTCCACTTCACAGTAGAAATGTGAAAACGGGTTTTGGCCGAGAGGCTTTAGAGGGAAAGAACAGTGTTGTCGCGATGAACGGCATTTTCACTTCGTCCGTTTTTGCTTGTGCGCACTTCCTTCAAACAGGGGTTCCGCCGAGAAACTAATTTTCTGAGCGCTTACGGGTATTACCGGCACGGTGGGGTTCTTATGGAATTTGATGCACTTTAAAACAGGTTTGAGAGCGTAAGCTCGCTTCAAACTCTGGCCTTTGCAGTCTCCGTACCTTGTCTCCGGCTAAAACCGCCGTACCGGCACGAATGCCGGTAGCAGGTAGCAGGCCTCGTAGGAGACCCTGCTTCAAACCTGCTTTGTTCATCTTACGGAGTGAGGATAGTACGCTGCCCATCGGTCGGTTCTTGTTCTTGGCAAATTGCATTTGTTAGACACAACAAAGAACAGAACACTTCCAACTTTCGCGACTTGTCATACGGCATACCCAGAATTTCTGGCGTTAGCCGTCTCCTTTTTTAGAGCGAAAGGGTGGAATGCTTCTGCCTCCATGACATAACATTTCTCGTTTCAAAAAAGGAAAAAGGGGGGATTGCAAGAACGTGCTTGGAATGGGTATATGCTCAACACCGCACTGGTCCCATCTGCGCCGTGTTTCGGTCCTTTAAGCCACGGACACATAAGGCGGACCATCTTCAGCGCGGAACCTGAGTGTGTGCAGACAGGACTGCAGTGTGAGTCTGGTTTGTCAGGCGGCTGTTCGTAGCTCGTCACAGCCAGAACCGTGCTACTAGAGCACAGGCGAATCCATAGTCGGCGGGTGACAGGGCTGTGCGTACCTCTGCAGCCTGTCTGCCACCATCATTAACTTGTGTGCGAGACATTCGGGACGTTAGTGAAACGCTGCCTTCTTTTCCGGTGGCGAGCTCCTCGTTTCCCCCAACATTGCATGGTTGCTGGTTAAAATAAATGAAACCGTGGTGTAACCCCAGTTTTGCTGGTGGTGTGCGTGTGTACAAATTGCTGTTGTTTTGCAGAGAGAGAGAGTTGTCTTGTGCACCTGCAGAGTCTTCGAGCGTGCAACGCACCGATGCTTTTGTACCGTTTGTCTCACTTTCTCATCTTCTTGGACTGGGTCCACACCCGTCTCTCGCGAAGGATTGTTGTGGCCGCGAGAGCGAAACAGCAGTGTCGCACCCTGTCAGCTGCAACCTTCCTTTTCGATGCAGCAGCGTTGTACCGCATGCTGAGTTTCTATCTTCTTGTCGTACTTCATTGAGCTCCGGCATTACATGTTTGGTAAAGAACATTTTCGGAGTTGAGGCTTGCACTAATAAGACGAAGTACCGAACGATCGGCATCAACTGATCAATGATACTGAAAACGATACGGCAAGTGGACAACGTCGTTCCGAAAATGCTTCCTTTCAGCACAAACGTAAGAAGAACCCCGTGGTGTACCCTCACAAGTTTTGCGGATTGGGGTGTGTGTGTGTGTGCGTGGGAAAATTGATGTTTGCAAAGAGTTACATTGTGTATCTGCAGAGCCTTCGAGTGTGCAGCGCACCGACACCCACTTTCTCTCATTCTTCTCGGACTGGCTACAAATATGCGATTTGTGCTGAACGCTTCGGCCCGTGCACTAACCAGTTACCTGTGTTTCGTGCGAGGGGGTTACAGCACCGTTGCTTTCACCACAACTCTGGACTGCACTGGCCTTCTAGGCAATATTAGATGGTGGCCACCAGTTGCGAGTTACAACGAAACAACGGGCGATCAGCATCGACTCACGGTAGTATCCGTCTCTCGGAACGGAAGTGGTGATGTGGGCCGCAAGCTAAACGGCGTTTTGCAGTTTGAGAAGTTGTCGTCCTCTGCTCTTTTGTTGCAGCAGAGCGTCGGGTGGATTCCTTGAGGTCGTGTGGTAGTAACAACTCAGCGAACGTTGCCAGCGGACCCGGCATATATGTCCTTGTCGTGTTCTGATGATAGACGCAGCCCCCAGATCGCCAGAAGATGGGGTAAGTGGCAACAGAGATGACACAATATTTGCGGAATTAGATGGCTAACGAACAACCGAAAGATCAGCTGAGCATCACAATGATATATGCACAGACCCCAGATCACCCCGCTCTGACGCAGAAGTAGCACGACTGTTATTGGGGTTTCACATGTTATGCAACACATGACACAAGGTAGAGAGGCATGGTTTTTCTAGCGTTAGTTTGTGGATTTTTTCTAGTTTGTAAACAAGCAAGCACTTGTTTTGCCACATGTTATTGACATTCCAAGGAGACAATGTAGCCACAGTACCTATGCGCAATACCACCGCATGTCGCCCGATGGGAGGTTCGCTTCTACTTTCGGGCCCGTGAAGACCAGTCCCACTAAGGCTGGCTTGCGGCGGCCCTGACCCCGCTACAAGTATGGACTTCCTTGGCTGGAATCAACAGAAAAGAACCTGACTCGTTCGGTCTGGAGTACAAAATACCAGACCGGGTAGACTTACTTTTAGCATTGTTACCGTCGCCGCATCAATGGTTGATTGCGGAGTATTAGTACCGGTATCAGTCGGTACAGTCGCGCGCATCAATGGTTGATTGCGGAGTATTTGTACCTTCATCGTAGATAGTAAGCGAACTACTCACTGACGAACTTCATGTAACAGACAAAAAGCCAATCTCGTTATTCGGGATGAGGAGTCATTTGGCAACTCAGGAGTACACTGGCGAGCGAATCCGGTGGTTTTGCACGTGGAACATGTTGGAGCAGCTTGGCGGATGTTTTGACCAAAGGGGCCTTCGTTTTTTGCTTCACAGCGTTTGCCACCGAAATCTCGGCGCTCTGCCGAACTCCAAAATTCCAAGTTTTCAAGTATTGCTCGAGGTCTACGTAAGGAAAGCTGAGGTTTTGGCTCTTCTGGGCCGAATTTCTTTTTGTCAAAAAGTGACCCGAGAAAGTCGCGGGTTCGGATAGACAGACAGACGGACACCGAACCCACAAACTAAGAGTACCACCAAAGTCCGGATGGAGAGCACGAAAAGCTGACCCAAAGTGACCCAAAATGACCCAAAATGACCCGAAAAGCCTCGCACACGCGATAAACTCCTTGTTCCGTGGTTGTGTGTGTGCTGGCACCAGTGATAGTCTAGTGGTCTTCAAACCTTTCCGAAACCCCAGATGGGCAGTATCTCACTCCGCGGTGTGCTGGCGGTAAAACCTTCGTCGACACAATAGCAAAGACGTGCAGATTCGCTTGAATTCGCTTTTATTCGCCTGGTTCATTCCAGCATGCTACGCGAACCCTGAGGAATAAATACGAACGCGGAGTTCGCTTACCATCTATGCGGTATTTTGCTTTGTTTGCTTTTTACAATTAAGTTGCGTTGGACTATCACTCCACCCCCGTTTTGCTTTCTTAATTTGGTTGACACTGCAAACATCTAATGGTGTCGGTGTGGCTCAAGTCCCGGGTGCAACCTCCCCGCGGGATCACGATGAACACTGTGGGCGCGCCCCGCTGCTAGACGAGCGCCAGAAAACGAGGGGCGGTCGGCTTGCGAGGTAGAAGGCATCAGACGCACGGGATCGGGCGCGTGCGCAGCGAGCTACTGCGCGGCCGACGCAGCGGACAAGACAAGGTTCGCGAGAATTGAATCCCACTGCTGGTTGAGGAGTTGTATCTTGGAGTCGATGGTGGCCGCGTGGGAGAGGACGCTTTGCACGTACGCGCGCGACACGCGATCCGACGTGGAAGGGGGGATCCGGCAGCGCAACGGTGATGGGAAACGGTTGCGAAGTGCCTGGCTGCTTACTGCAAGCCGGGCCACGGTGCCCTATGCACCCGCCTGGTGCGAGCGAGTTCGGTGGGCGTGCCAAAATCGCACTTCGAAAGCCTTTTTTAGAGGTAAAGATCACTTGAGAATCCGGGGGTTTAGAGTCTCCGGGTGACCTTCGTTTTAGCGTCTCCGGGTGATTTATGTTAATACCAAAATCGGCCGACCCCCCCCACCCTGTACACCTTCTCCTATCTACAGTACATCATGGAGACCTCCTTCGAAGGCAGCTGAGCCATTCAGTCAGGTGAGTCACCATTATATTGAAAATGCTATAAGGTAGGCAAACCTGACAGTTCCGAGCTAGTATGGTCGGAGGGGATGTACACGTATGCCTTGCAACGTTTTCGGAAGGTGTGCAAAATCGTGCACCATGACGAAGCCGATGGTTCAAGTTCTGCTTATCCTGCGTGTATTGACTACAAACACACCAACACAGCAATGCTGCAACATGCTTGACACCGTGTGACGATCTCATACTACGGGGTGAGGACTGGTACGCACATACTGTTAGAGACGCCGGCGCTGCGAAGTTATTGACGTGAGCCATCGTATCTCCTTTTCGAATGAATAAGCACCTGCTTGAACGAAACACTCGGAGAGAAGCCGCTAGCTGCACGAAACACAAAACACCAGGAAAAACGTGCTGTAGTCCACGCAAAGCGCAAGAAACTGGGTACAGTCCCGAGCCTTCGTTCAAAGAAAATAATGGACGTGTGCTTGTTTGCACGTGCCGTACATCGCATTGTTACCACGAAATAACACCGGCGGCCCCTCCGCCGAGTATTCCCGCTTTCGGGTTCGTCCTAGATCGACCTGTTACCACCACGGTGGCAAAGTCTAGTTTAATGTTTAGGCAGAGCAATGCCTCTCATGCATGGTTGATGCTAGCATCAAGTCTTCTTCGAGGAAGATGGGGCGGGTGCGGCGACAGGCGCGTCCTCCCTTTTCGGATTTTTCTTTCTAGTGTTTCTTCCTTGGATGAATTGGATGAAGTGAAACAAACAGTGAAAAGACGACGTTGCTTGGTTATAGCAGTCTGGTGTTTTGTTGCGCGCTTTTGCGGGGGAAGGGAAAAACGGTTGCATTTTAATTTTAATTGCTTGCTTGCGTGCATCTTGAGTGTGTATGATGGTACAGACCCGCCGTTTAGACGCAGAAGTTCCGCTGCACATCCACGCAGGTTACTGCAGGCTTTCAGGAGGATTGCAAAAACGTGCTTGGCATGATTATGTGCTCAACACCGCACTGGTCTTATCTGCACCGTGTTTGTGTCTAACAAATGCAATTTGTCAAGAACAAAAACAGATCGATGGCAGCGTACTATCCTACTCCCGTTAGATGAACAAAACAGGGTTGAAGGAAGTGCGCACAAACAAAGGTAAGCCACAGACATGAGGCGAACCAGCGAAACACACGGTCTCGTGTACATTGTAAGGCAACTCGCAAAATTGGCAGTACTAAAATACAACGCACCCAGACGGAAACCGCAGATTCCTTTTTTTTTTGTATATGAGACGATGCCAACCCCCCCCCCCCCCCCCCCCCCTAGGGCAGTGAAGCTGGTAAACGTTGAGTAAACGCGTTTACTCCAAAATGAGTAAACGTAAACGTTTATAAACGGTAAACGTTTACGTTTACTCGCGGTAAACGTTTACTCGCCTACAGAGCACGGTTAGACCATACTTGGCCTCCTGGCGCAACCCACGTTCCATCAGGCTGTCCATCTCTTTTATGGCGGCGTCAAGCATCACCCCACCGAGTTCTTCGGGCGTTGGGGGGGTGTACTCATCGTGTGCTGATAGCCCGCACAGGACTGAAACCATTGTCAGGAACGAACGACCAGTAGCCTTGTTAAACCCGATGGCTTCTTCATAGAAGAAGTCCCTGATGGCTTCGTGGGCGTCCACTACAGTGGTCGCTCGAGTGAGGAATGGCACCATATTCAGCTGCTTCGTCTTGGCTTTCTCATTTTTCTTCTGCTGCCTTCAGCTTGACGACGAAGGCGGGTGTGTGCTACCACCATGGGATCTTTTGGGGCGCAGCCGCCAGTGCCGCTGCCTTGGCCGAGCAGGTGCTCAGCAGAGGCGGTGGAGAAGGCCTTATCGCAGGACTTGCAGGTTACCTTGCGCATCTTCCGGGTACTTCCGTGAATGTCACCCCTCCCAGGCGTCTCCTTTGCGCTTGTTCGCCTTTTGTGACGAAAGGTGCGTCTGGATATTTTACTCAGTTGCCCCTCTTCCTTGATAGATTGCGTTTCCAGTGGATGCCGCCCTTGATACAGTAAACGCTACACAACGTTTACTCAACGTTTACTCAACGTTTACTCCAAAATGAGTAAACGTAAACGTTTATGAACGGTAAACGTTTACCGTTTACCTGGAACACTGCCCTAGGGGGGGTCAACCTGTGTCCCATTGGGGCTAATTTTCTAAGTCCTTTTTCTTGCTGCCTGCCGGGCCCCCCACCCCTTATGCCCATGTCTGACGTCCGGTAACCCACAAGAACGGCATCAAAACGACCTGAAAGCCCGTAAAAGTGCAACAAATCGCGATTTCTAAAAACGGTGCCAGTTTGGCGACACCGTTCGTCCTGAGCACTACTAAGAACTACCTGTGGATCAACCCATACCAGGACACATACACAACACGACGGGAACACGGGAAGATGTCCCAACAACGACGGCAAAGTGCACTAGACGCCGAGAACGCGGCTCGCGGCTTCGTTCGCTGGTTGTCGGCACGGGGTGAGAAACTTTGCTGTGTGCGCCATACTCTACTCGATGAAAGAGCAGAGCTGTGGCAACGGGACAAGGACGAATCTCTGGAAAGCCTGAAAAAATCTCTCGGCCGCATGGCTGCTACAAGGAACGCAAATAGGTGGACAGAACGAAGTTCATTTCATGGTGTGTGAACTGCAGGCACGCTTCAATCAAAGACGAGCGCTGCAACGATTCTGACGAGGCAACTGATGGCGGCGTGCACCAGCCAGATCACGCAATGGTAAGCGAAGATGACGACGAAAATGAAGAGCTAGGTTCGCACGGTGAGTCGAGCGGCCGATTGGCATCGACCGAGCTGGTTGCCGGGCCTTTTGCGAAGTGATCAGTACGTGCATTTGTTGCTTGGGGATGGACAAGTGCATGTGCAAGGTACAAGAAGAGACGGTTATCCGGTGGTACACAGCTTGGGCGAAAAAGACGGGGTGTATGTGTCTGTCGGTCGGTGTCTTCAACAACGAACGCATCCAAGATGAGAAGCATAGGGCATCGCCTCTGGTGTTTGAGCTGTAAGCATGCATCTGTGTGGAAGAATGAACACGAGGGTGTGTGTTCTGACCTTCATCGAAGCGACGACGACACCGAGATGGGGACGGCAAAGTGGAGTGAACACGAGGGCGTGTGTTCTGACCACCGAAGCGCCGACAAAAGAGGGCCAAAGATTGTAACTCCGTGCATGCGTGCGAGTTGTGCGGGACTTACAAAGCAAAGCTACGGCCGTCTGACAAAGGCGCACTACTGCTTGAAGCATTGTGCAAGAGCTATGAGGTTTTTGAAGTTGAAAAACCGCTCTCGGTGGCTTTACCGTTGGCATTATCATTGCACTGAGATCTGCAGGCATCGGCGCTGTGAAAACAGCCGCGCTCACGTCCGACCTCCCTATGGCATACCGGTGGCTTGTTTCTCGCTTCAAGTGCTTGCGTTTCGCGGTCAGCCAAGTAGAGGGGGGGAAAAGACGAACGGTGTCGCCAAACTGGCACCGTTTTTCAGCTTTAGCTCTAAGTGCACTCTCAGAGGCTGAGGAGCCCATTTATGACAGACTTTCCTGCTTTTTCCCAGAAAAACATCCAATTGAGCCAATTCACCCACCCCCTGATCGAGCGTAATCGAGTGTAATATAGTGTAATCGAGTGTAGTAGAGTGTAATCGAGTGTAGTAGAGTGTAGTAGAGTGTAGTCGAGCGTTGTAGAGTGTGATCGAAATTGACACTAGTATTTTGGGTTCGACCACTGGTGGACCCCTGGCTGGCCCATGAGCGACCATGTTGACCACTGTCTGGCCCAAGAAGTGCCAAGCACAAGCATACGAGGGACGGAAACCGCAGGTGTGGGCCTTCACCGTGGTGGAGCCAGGCTAGATTCGGGGTGGCGCCCTGGGAGGGACAGGGACGGGGGTAGTCACGCCTTAGTCCCAGGGCCTCTCCCCACCCATCTGTATGTGTTCTCCTGGTCATCGCTACCGCGCTGACCTTTCCCTCAAAGCCCGCTGCCCACTGCCCTACAAGAGACATGCTTTGCACTCTCTGAATGCCCATTGACTGTGCTCCGCTTCAGCCGACTGCTTTGGAAGAGGTACTGTGCTCCGTTTGGTGCCGACTGCCCTGCCAGAGACGTGCTTGCAGACAGAGGTCGGCCGCCGCTACTTTGGTTTTCTCTCGCGTCTTCCCAGCTCCGCCACCTTCCCAGAGGCTTGGGGAGAGCCACGTGCTCCGGCTGTAAGGGACGAGACCGAGGTGCGACGCTGGCCCCGGTCGCAATCTGTATGTGCCGGCCCGGCCCGATTAGGCCTTTGGAGTACCGCGTGAATGGCGCGATTGGGCCCACGCGCATGCAGCCTGTCTGCTCGCAGTCACGCCGGCCGGCCCGCAACCGCAACCACATTCGCTTGTGCCCACACACCAGCTCTTCTTATCGAGCTAGCGATCCAGCTAAGGAGCACAACCGAGGATCCGAGGCGGAATCATGCCCCACAGTGGCCGCACGAGAGCAGACAGCGATGAAGGCCGCAGGGACAGGGTGTGTCAGCCACAATAACGGCAGGTTCCTCCCGCAGACGCACTACCCATCGGAATGTGACAGCGCAAGTAGGCTCGATGGAAGCACGAAGTGAAGCAGGATAGACGAGCTACGGAGACGAGACGAGTCATGTACCAGGGGCAGGCCGGGACGATGAACCGCATGAAGCCGAAGAAAAAGTTCAAGAACGAAGCAACACCACAAGCCGCGTGCAGCCAAGCAGACCTCCCGGAACCTACGTGGGCAGTAACGAGGAGCCAACAGATGAGTGTCCACTGAACCCCCTTGTCAATACCCCCAACGACTATGGCACGAATTGCGCAATGCCAGACGGTAGCGTCTGACAATGGCATGCGTGACATTGCAGTGCCTAAAGGTGAGATTAGCCTCCGTTTTCAACCGCCTTGTTGTCGCCAGGGAGATCGAACCCACAAACAGAAACTTGACATCTTCGAGGACAGGGTGTCTGCCAAGCGCTTGCCCTATCGCTGGAACTGCCCCGCAGGGAATGCCAAAAGGCTCGAGTATTAGCTGCGCTAAATTGCAAAGGTTGCTAATACGGGAAAACGGGTACCCACCCCCTGTGCACTCGACAACCTGCTTCCACAAGTCAGTCCGAACTTCCTCGTCCCCTGCTGCACTGCCTGGCTACATCCTTTTTTCAGACGAATATGCTTCTTTTTGTTCGATATTCGATGATCGTGCTATCAGCATCTTTAGCCCCAGAAGAAGGCTCGATAATAGACACGTTGCATCGGCGAATCAGGATTGGCTGAGTGCTGTGTGTTTAATCAATTGTTACAGTACCCCCCCAATTCACCAAAAGCTGATCGATTGTAATCGATCGTAATCGAGTGTAATCGACGCGTAATCGAGTGCAATCGAGCTCAAGTCGCTTTCAGGGGGGGTAGGTGAATTGGCTCACCAATTATTGGGCCACACGTACATTTCTGTTCGACATTGCGCAAAGTTGAAAAAACACCCCAATGGGACACTCTGGAACCCTAGTTTGACCCCCCCTACACCCCCCCCCCCTTTGCACTAATAAATCTTTTTTTGACGTCACCCTATACTGGCCCCGAACCCCCATCTGTGTGGCCCAAAACGGGTCCCAAACGGTTTTTGACGGGCTGAGTCGAGGTAAAGGGGTCTCCGAAGGCCCACGAATGGGCCCAGGTGGGCCCAGGTGGGCCCCGGAGCGGGCACTCAGTGCGAGGGGGGGTGCCCCCAAAATGGGGTCATTTTCAAAGCCTTGCCACTTCTCAAGCTAGTCAAACACCTTCTGGCCTCCAGCGGGAAACCCAGACTACACAACGACCAGATCGGCTGTGTTCCTCTGTAGATAGCCACCAGCGGGTCCTCTTGAAGCCGAAGAGTGTTCTCAGGGGTCACAGATAGCCCTACTTGGCCACCCCGCCTGCAGCGCCTGCGGTGGGCAGGCACACCTTGTAAATAGAGTGGGTGCAGCAGGTGCACCCTGCCTAGAATCCGGCTTTACCAGCAATACTAATTAAGAAAACAGATTGACCCAGGGAAAGAGAGGGGAAAATGCCAAAGATCACGGGTCTGGAGCTCGTGGAGTCATTGGTGAGAGCAATGCAGAAGTTGTCGCCGTTTCATGAGGAAACGAGACGTGGTCAGTCCATGCAGAGACGACTCGTAGCCAGCAGGACCTTTTGCGAAAAGGTCTCTGGTGAGGACCTGATCGGTTTATTTCTTCTTCGCCCTAATGACAGAGAGGGAGAAGGTTGACATCTGGAAGCGCCTTTTTGGTAGGCTTTCAGAAGCCTTCAACAGCCTTGACGACGAGGCGAGCCGGCGACGCATCGTGAGCGGTTTGGACTGGGCACGTGCCCGGTACAGGGCTGTTGGAATGGTCGTGGGTGACAATCTCAGGAAGAACCGGGGAAAGGCTGCCGAGATTGGCGTTGGCGGGAGGCCCACAGTCGTCATCTTGGCTCTTTTGCATTTTTCCACCCTATATATTCTGCGTTTTCCTGGTAAGCACTGTGTTCTCAAAAGCGGGTGAAGCCAGATTCTAGGCAGGGTGCACTTGCATACCACACATTCTAAGCGTGTGCCTGCCCACTGCTGGCGCTGCACACATGGGGCTAACTGTGACCCCCGAGAGCATTCTTCGGCTTCAAGAGAACCGGCTGGTGGCTATCTACGGCGGAACACAGCCGACCTTGTTGTTTTGAAGTCTGGGTTTTCCGCTGGAGGCCAGAAAAGTGTTTGACTAGCTTGAGTAGTGGCGAGGCCCGAAAATGATCCCATTTTGGGGGCTCTCCCCCTTGCACTGAGAGCCCGCTCCGGGGCCCACCTGGGCCCATTCGTGGGCCTTCGGAGACCCCTTTACCTCGACTCAGCCCGTCAAAAACCGTTTGGGGCCACACAGATGGGGGTTCGGGGCCAGTATGGGGTGACATCAAATTTTTTTTAGTAGTGCAAAGGGGGGGGGGGGGGGTTTGGCATCGTACCATATACCGCCGGGAACGAGATTTCAGGGACACCTGCGCTCATAGCATCAAAGATTGGTCGATGCGCTGCCACAGGGTGGTCATTTTTGAACGGTCGCTATGAGAATGACTGATACAAGGTATATTTAGGTTCAGGCGGGGTTTTGCGGCCAGTGGCAGCCTGGCAGGACCGGGTGGCTGGTGGGCCAAGCTGTCAGACGGGCGCCGCAATGGTCCAGGGCGGCCTAGGCAGTGCGTGTGAGGAGCAACGAAATGCCAAGGTGTTAAGATCGGTACCCGACAGGCATCTGATCCAAATCCCCACGCCCGCACAAGGTATTGTCAAAGGAGAGACACACTTGCAAAAAATGCCACGAAGGAGGGTTCCACCATTTCCAGTCATCTCAGCCATCAAGCAGACAACAGAGGCTCTTTTTCCCCTTGCTGTACCCAAGATGTGCTGCGTATTCTATTGTATTGGGGTCCTCATCTACACCAAATAGCCTGTACACCCGATGCCAGGACTCCGTGGAGGAGGTGTCAAGGGGCTGCTGAACTACTAGTCAGAATAAGAGCTTCGTGGAAAATTCATTTCTTTTGCACAAGAATGGACAGGTTCGCGGGAAGCTGCTATCCCAACGGACCAGCAGATCGATACACACAGGAAGGTGTAGACACGGGGCCCCGGATCCAGCATTCTCACATCATCAAGCATAATGCAAAGCTGTTGACTGCTGCCCCCGTGTGCCAACCCTTCGTTTCCGCATGAGTGTCTCAAGGATGAGGGTAGAGTGGCTTCGGGCTAGGATGCAGAAAGCCCCCGGTGGCGATGGCCTGCTGCTCATCGTCTCAGTTTGCTGCATCTTATGCCCACCATTCTCTCTTCTTTTTTTTTTTGCGCGCTTGATTCCTTGGATTCCATGCACATTCATCTGGCTACCTTTCGCCTCCGTTTTCCGGTCTAGCGTGAGTTGCGATGTGCCAGGGTAATAGTGGAATTATGTTTCGCAATGTGCAGAAAATCAGTTGATGGCCAGCATCGTTTGGTTGTTTGTAAGTTGCTAAAGTGTGCTGTTGGTTGAAGGAAGACTGGAAGCGCGAGGTTTCAGTGATCGGTGTGGACAAGCTGTGTGCGTGCAGCTGGGGGTTCGTTGCAGTTGGGTACGGGATTTCCGCCGGTCGGGTAGTACGGACCACATCCCCGCTTTGGTTTTTGTTTCTTTCTCCTCCTCCCCCCATTGCAGGGTTTTCATACGGCCTCAAGAGCTTCCCTCGTCGGGTGCCAAAACAGTGGTTGTTGTTCAAGTTTTCTTTTTGGACAAAAAGATTTCCCCAAGCCGACCACGAGTGTCGTGCATCTTCAAGCGCTGGCAAACTAAACTTGGCACTGAACCGGGCTGTAGTTGTGTCTTTTTTTGTCAGGTTGTCGGTTGACCGTTGAGACCGTTGAGGCTGTGAGGCGGGTAGTATGAGGGTAGTGGGTATGCTTATACACTTTAACTACGGCTAGCCATGTTTGTAAGTGTTGCGCCCGACACCAAGAAGAAATTGGCTTTGAATTTAGTCTTGGGCCCCTCACGCGCATGCATGCTTTTCCATCCGTTCTCGCACCACCTGCACACTGGCCGCATAAAGAAGGCCGTTCACAGGGAAGACTTGGGGGGATGTGCGCCCTCCAGGCCCCGGTGGCACTGCACAACCCACGGGGCGCGTCTATGCTATACGACTTGCTTGGTTTTGCACAACCTTGCGTTGTGATTCGTTTGATACTCGCATTACGTGCGATTGTCCTTCGACGGAGTGAACCGGAGCCTTTTCGTTACATGTTTCAGATACGGTCGTGGAATCCTTGCCAAGGCCGCTTGCGAACAGCTGCGCAGTGTGCATTGTCATTGCACGTGGGTCTCGATCGGACACTGGTCTTGTTGCGATCGTGGGCCGGTGATACGGATTGGCTGCACAATTCCGGCGACTGGTGAATCGTCGTCGGGGTTTCCTCTTTTTTGCAAGATTTGCAAACCATCTGCGAGCCGGGGAAAGCCAGCTCAGGGTCAAGCACGTGTTCGTGTTCGGCGGTACTTCAGAGCCACGAGACCACGGGCCAAGTGGCTACCGAAGAAAAGCATCAAGGCTTGGCGCGACCTTTGCGCTTGCACTGAACACAATCAGCCACGGCCGTGCGGACGGGGTTGCGGCACATTGCTAACTTCGGCTCATGCATGTTTTTGCATGCTGCGGCTGACCACGACGCCCTTCCCACGGAGCGAACTTGTTCTTCATAGACATCTGCAACGGAGGACAGAAGCTTTTCTTTCCCGTCGCTTGCTCCCCGGATCAGCAGTACAGTAGGTGGACGGCGTCTGCTGTGGTCAGCCGACTGTCTTAATCGTGACCTTGAAGAGTAATACGGAGCCAACAGGAATCCCTGGAGCCGCTTTGTCCCCATAGCCGTGGCTGGGAGCGCAAGAGATAATGGCCGTTTCGCCCTCCTTCATCTGTGTGGGAGTATTAGGTGGGCACAGTCGCAGTCCCTGAAAGCCGAGACTTCCAGCAAAAAGGATACCTTTTTCCTTTGCTTTTCCTCACGAAACGGGAGCCGCATCTTGGGTTAATGGAGTACCAACCAAGGGCGGACCAACTGCACGGGTAGGCTAACTACAAAAACACACAAAACAGGAGCAACGATCAAGCAGCCTTATCCAGGAGTTGATGGACTAGCATGCACTTTCTCACGGCTACTTCATGAGCCTGCCATTGCGTCCTCAAGATCGAAGGAAATGCGAATTTTTGATGATAAAGCCATACCAAGAGCACACCCTCGTTCATGCCTTTCACAAGGCCCTTCCCGGCTTTGTCGATGACTTTGTCATCACCTTGGCCGAACGACGTGTAAGGAGGGTCCGCAAGGTACCCTTTGAAATCCATGGTAAACTTCTTACCTTTGAGGACAGGGGATCCGGTGCCCTCTTCCAGGACCTGTGGGATTTGAGGATGGGTGAGCGCTAGCTTCGAAACTCCGGGTTTTGAGAGCCTCCAGGGACCTGCGAGAAACTAAGCGTTGCGACACTATCCATGAGAGAGCGAGCCGGTCAGCCCAGCTCCCGAGAAAAACACAAAGAAAAAAACAGGCGCTTCGGTTTCCTTGTGCGTGCCAGTTGATCATTTCCCACTTGCACTCATCCTGTTGTGCCGTCCGAACAGTGCATCTCAGCGAAGCGTCTCCATTCTGCGTCAGTGGCCATGACGGTCGACCGCAGACTCCAATACCACCGTACTTGTCCTCCCGAAGGCGTAACATAGTCGGTGGCAGACTCATCGCGACTATGAAGCATCGCTACCTCGGTGCGGAGAGAAACGGCATACGTGGTGGTGCCAGCCCTTCTCCTCCAATTCCTCCCTCGCAACAGGGCACTCGAGAGGAGGCTTTTTGTCTTGCGCCGTAGGCGTGCTACCACCGCAGCCCATCTTTCTTGCTTGAAGACTCTGTTTCTTTTACAGTTACGGCTCCCTGTTGTTTGCGTTGTGTTGGGCAAAAGCGTACTTTACCAAAGCAGGTGAGTTCATCTGCGCTGGTGCGCACATATAAGAAAGTTCAACCAATGTTTACGGGTCTGAAGACTTCCCTCAGAGAAGTGGCTTCTAATACCCGATGTTAAGCCAATACGGCACTCAGAAATACTCGAGGGCCTCTCGGGTGCTTCTTACGACCGAGTCAAGACTCTAGCCTCTTTGGCTGCCCAGCTCAGAGACGCTCCAAACGGCGACAGTTCATCCGACGCAAAAAGTGCCAAAAAAGCGGGGAAACGAGTTGGGAGTTCTACGGGAGCGAGAATACAAGTACAGGCTTGAACGGAACGATAACCGTGGTCATCGCAGAACGTCTATAAATAGCAGTACACCGGGGGTGCTGAACCCCCGCAGAGCCACAAATAAATACACGTAGGAATACGCTGGAAAACACAAACGAAGCTGGGAACAGAAGACGGCACGGGCACCGCCCTCGGGACCTTGTACAAAACGGTGAGTACCCATGGTCGTTGCGTGTTTTGCGCACAGAAAACACGCCCTTGTACTGTGACAGACGATGCTCGCTGCTGCCGCTTTTGGCAAGGCCGGATGCTGTCTTGCGCATCTCCGTCTACTGCATCGCTTTGCCTGCCGTTGTCCAGCACGGACGCAAAGCAACAACCGCGCGAAGAAGCATGTGTGCAAGCGCCGAAGCACGACACGGTAAGATGCAGTCACCTGAGCTGACTAATGCAGACCATCACGTTCTCTGCAATGTATCGTGGTATTGTATTCACAGTACATCAGGAAGGTGAGCCGCGCGCCAATGTTCCATTCTCCTGCGGCACTGGAACCATCCACTGCTTCTTCTACGCCGGCAGTGGTTCCAATGTGTGTTGTCACAATCACGCTAATAGTACCGGCTGCTAAGCGGCGACCCGACACTCTTCAGTTTGGCGTCGAGCATCGGCGTATGCGGCACGTACCCGCCGCGGGCGCTGCCGCTCGCCGGGGACCGGAACGAGACGCTGCGGGGGGTCACGCCGGCGTGCGGCGGCGTGTGCCTGCGGAGGGTCGACGGCGGCGTGTGCACGGAATAGGACACCGACGGTTCCACCCGCGGCCGCAGCGGCGTCGCGGCCACCGCCGGCACTGCCGCCGCCAGCAGCCGGTGGTGGTGCGGGTGGACGGGGTGGTGGTGGTGGATCGGGTGGTGGACCGGGTGGTGGTCGTGGGCTGCGCGGGAGGCGACAGCCCTTTGGTGGACGTCCCGCGCGATGTTGGCTTCGACGCTGGCGGCTCTGCTGGCGGCTCGGCCGGCCTGTTCGAGGGTGCCGTGGGTGGCGGCGAGGTGCTGGGCGGTGTGCAGATTGTGTTCTTCGACGTGCTGCCGTTGCCGTTCGACCGACGCGTGAATCGTGGCGGTGACAACGTCGTGTCGAGACAAAGCCTCGCGGCCAGCCGCCCGCCTGTGATGCTCAGTCGAAGTGGCGAAGGCCTGCCCCGCGTGTTCGACGTGTCTGCCAAAGTGTGCCGTCTTCGCCCGGGCGATGCCTTCAGCCGTCGCGCGGCCGGCCAACTCCGCCTTCGCGGCCGCCGCCTCTCTCCTCGCTTCCTCGGCCGCGACGGCGGCGCGCTTCGTTTCGATGTCGTCGTCGACGTACGCTTCTTCCGCTTCTCGCAACGCTCGCTTGTCCATCTTCGCGCGCTCGTCCGCTTCCTGCAGCTCCTCTGCCGCCGCGTCGCGCTGCTCCGCCTTCAGCTTCGCCTCCATCGCAGCCTCGTCTGCCTGCCGTTCGTTTGTTGTTTTGTCTGACACAGAGGATCCGACTTTTTGTCAATGTCCTCACCCAAACTCTCCCCCCGTTTTGGGAATCCCACGTCTGCGTCCTGCTGGCAGCGGAGTCACTGTTCGCCTGGGGGTGCTGACAAGTCTCAAGCAGGCGGGCTTTCGATTCCGGGGCCTCGAGCTGCGCGGAGGGCAGCGGCGAAGTCAGCCTTCGCCTTTTTCGCTTCCTTCACATGGTGACAGATGTGTTGTCGCGCGCGGGCACAGCAGCAGCGGAAGCCGAAGGATGCCCTCCACGATAGCTGCTGAGGGCAGGGGGAGACTCTCCTGCGGGTGGACGGCGTCGGGGGAAACCGTGGCGCACGGCGGAGCCCAGCTGGAGTCAAAGCCAGAGGCACGTCACACCCGCGTTTACACGCGTTTTGGCAGTCGCACGCCAGCTTTTTGGGTGTGACTTGGGCGGACCCTTTTATCACCAGCGTCTGAGGCTGGACCTCGCCGTGTACCGTAGGAAAGGGTGAAGGGGCAAACCTCTGCTTGGCTCTCTTCCGCGACTTCTCGAAGGCCGTTGAGCTCCCGCGTGGCCATGGCAAGGGACGTCGTGTTGCTCCTGTCGGCCAAGAGGGCGTCCCGCGTTTCTTGCGCGGCGCCCGCCGCTTCCGCCGCGAGCTCCGCCCGGCGCGTCTCGGCCCGCTTCGCCGCGATTTCCAGCTCGGTGGCCGCGGCCAACTTCGCTGCCGCGGCCGCCTGAGCGTCTTGGGCCATTGCCGCGACAGCTCGTGCGCTGGCGCTTGCCGATGCCGCGTCGGCGCCTGCGAAATGTCGATTGAAAAGGGTGAGAAGTACGCAAAGGGGGGAGGAAATCTTAGTTCAATGGTTAAGTTAAGCAGGACACTGCCTCTCATGCATGTTTAATGCTAGCGGAAAACGGAAACAGGGAGTGTAAGACTCCCACAGGTAGGGGATGAAACCCCGCGGGACTAGTCCTCTTTTATTTCTTTTCACCGCGGTTGCTGTGTGCACCTCGTTCTTCGTTTCGGGTTTCGCTCGTGAGCGCACGGGGGGGAAAGTCCTGACTTAATGTTCAGACAGGACACTGTGTCTCTCATCTCAGTAGGCTTCGTCAAGCTCCACCGGACGTGGCAGTTTAGCAACGGGCATTTCACTTCACTCGTCCTGAGTGCTAAGAACGTCAGGTTCGCGTACGTGACACTTTTGTTTGGACGTGTGGAGGGAAGCCTGATCGGGAGTCGACATGATCGTTAGGCGTGTCACCTCCCAAACCTTACTACTACGAGGAGGAAGGAGAAGCCATACGCGCGGCAGTTGCTCGAGCGACCTTCAGGTTGGCGTCCGCAGCTTGCCCGGATCTCACTGCTTCCAGTGATGCTGCCTGCGCTGCGTGAGCCCGGGCAATGGCATCAGAATCAGCTGCTGCTTTCGTCGCGACTCGAGCCGAGCTACCCGCTACGTCTGTTGGTGAAAGGGGACATATGGTATTCTTCGAACAAGCAACCTATTCTTTGTTCGAGTGAAAGTTCGCTTGAGGATCCGGGGATTCCATTGTCGAAAGGGTTTCTTTAAGGTATTCTGAGGGTTGACAGGCCCTGATGCACCGTGAACAAGCACTACTGCTGACCGGGTTAGGCCCGAACCTCACCAGTTAAAGCTCGGGCCCTGTACAATGCATAGTTTTAACGCGCAAAGAAACACAGACGTGGAGTTTTCACATACTGAGCTCAGAGTCAGCAGCCCGGAGGCTGGCGGCGGCATTGCTGAAGGCGTGTGAAGCCCCCGCGATGTTAGCGGCGGAACGCGCTTTGCCTTGGGCGGCGGCTTGGTGCTCCACGGCGGCCACGGTCCGGTGGGACTCGGCCTCGGCAGCCCGCGACCGGGACACGATGGAGCACTCGACCTTGCGGAGGGCGTCGGCGCGGGCGGCGACCGCGTCGGTGGCGGCGGCCGCCGCGTGGGAAGCCAGCATCTTTGCCCGCGCCGCCGCGCCGGCGGCCTGCACCCGCGCGTGCTGGTCCACGGTCCCCAGGATCTCGATCGGGTGCCGCAGCGGGGGGCCGCGGCCGACCGTCGCCAGCGCCATTTCTCTTCTTTTTTGCCCGTACGCGGGCGTACAGAGTGGTGTCTTTCGACCTTTTGTGTTTGGTTGTGATGTTCAGCTGGCTCGTATCTCCAAGCTAGATTGGAACTCTTGCATGAAGCAAGCAGCCCACCTTGCTGTTTCCGCTCCACTGGGCTTCTGGAAGCAAAGTCGTGCGCATGCAAACGTGTCACGACCCTGCGTGTTTGGGAGGGCTCGGACAACGTCGTTGCGCAGCTTGTGCCTGTGCCTCCAAAAGTGAAACTCCGGAGTTTTTCCCCCGCAAGCCCGAAACGGGCTCCTGGGTCAGCGGTGCCCGAAAAGCACTCGGCGCAAGCGAGAAAGCGAAGACTCCGATTCCTTTTCGGATTATGAGATCGTGAGCAACTGCCAACAACAGTTGCAGCCGACTAGAGTTGCGCCGCGCCGAAAGCGCGGAAAAAGTGACCCTTCTGGAGTCACGTAGCGAAAAGCTGGCATAGTGTGGTACTCATTTGCATGCAAATGACTCCCCACTAACGCAACAAGACGACGGAGGGTTGTGATTTCCTTGTTGTCTGCTTCGCGAGCCGTCCGCGACAAAACCTTCGTTCGCGAGTTTCTGCACTCCGTTTTGCCTGACGAGCCAACCCCCCGAAGGCCGTGGAGTTCTCTTATCGATACAGATTGCCGCCACAGCTTCTTTTTGCATTCTAACCCAAACTCTTCTCGACTTTCGTGGCGCATCAACTCCCTCAGTGACAACTGTGAGGCAACACGAAACTCACCAGCAAATCCCGGTGTCCTCTCGGGTCTCATTGCGTGCCAACAAGGCGGAACCGGCGAGGCTTCGGTTGCGGACGCTTTGATATTGCAACAACGACGCTCGTTCAATAAAAGGGGAAAACAGGGGGGGTTTTTTTTTTTCAACGTCTTCTCGGTTTCCATCAAAGTCGACATCAAAATAAATCAGGAACATTTCCCTCTCCCGGGGCCGACGGGGTGACCCAAATACCGCGAGATACTGAGAAACTCCGCAAAAAACGCAAATTTCGGGCACATTAGACCCCGAAACGCAACAAAACCTCGAAAGCAATCCCCGACCGGGAAAATGTCACGGGCGGGGTTCGAACCCGGGCCACCATGCCCGAAGGCCTTCGCCCAACCACTCTGCCACCCGTACGCATATCGGCAGGGGAGGAAAAAGCTAGCTCCGCACTGTAATCCAGTCCAAAAACAACACACTTTTTCACGCATTAAAGCCGGGTTGGCACGAATAGAGGCTATTCACCTTGCATGTTCATACGACCTCCCTCTCTCGAATTATTCTCTGCGCCACTCTTTGTCGATCAATGAATTAATCTTTTTAATTCATTGGTGACTAATTTATTTTGCTTTTGGCGGCGCCGCTTTAGCGCCGCCGCAGGCCCACAGTACGGTGCAGTGCGTGGCGCGCCTCTGTTTTACAGGCGTTTGTTTTATGTAATTTTTAATTTGTAAATCGTTAATTATTATTTAATATAAATGAAAAAAACTACATAAATTAGGAGCCAGACGGTATTCAGTGTGCCGCCACGAATCGGGGCCAGAGCTGGTACCCTGCATGAAAAACACCTGGGTTCAACGCCACAACAATAAAAAAAGGGGGGTTGGCAGTAATGGAATCGGCGCCCGCAGACAACACCCTCAAAAGGGAGGAAAGGGAATTCCTCATGCTGCCGTCGAAACCTCCTGGGTAGTCCGACAGACGGGTGCATACCTTATACAAACTTGTTGTTAACCGTTATGTTTATGTACGCTGCGCCTGGGCTTGCTTGTGTGTTTGTTTAGAGTTAAAGTTCGCTTGAAATACCGGGGTTTTAGGGTCTCCGTGTGACCGTTCATGAATGGGTTCTCTTAGAGCAAGAAAGGGCTTTATGGTTACGGTTTGTATAATTAGTGCATGCTTTCGCTAGCCATATCCGGGACTGTTTGTGACCGACACCAAGTACATGCCTTCGCGGAGTGTAATCTTGGGCCCCCCACGTTCTACAAGTTGAGCAGGGGTTGCCTTGTGTTTGTGGGCACCTGCTTGCGACCGGCTGAAGGGGCACCCCCCCGCGCCAGTATAGGTGCATGCAGTAGCCACAGCTTCGCCAGCCGACCACACCACACCGAACGGGTGTGAAGTAAACAGTGTGATAAAAAATTTCCGGAGTTCGGGCTTGCAGTGATAGACGAACGCAACGAACCAACAGCTTCAAACGGGTCAGTGCAAAAACGACAATTCTTGTGTCCTTCGCGGGTGCAGGGTATAAACCTCTCTCGCTCAGAGGAGAGGGGGCTTTCCTGCGCATCGTTCAGCTTTTTTCACATCAAACCGTAGATCCGGAAATATTTCCTTCGGTACAAAATGTACAAAACATACGACGACATAGAAAGCAAAGGGGGGAAACGGGGGGTTACTTGTGAAAGAGCGTTGCACCCCTGAAAAGAAAGGAAAGGGGGGGAGAGTTCATGTACACGGTAGAATCCAAGGCCGAAGCTGGAGTTGAAGAGGGTGTGCTAGGACACACCGAAAAGCGGGTGTGACACCAGCTTGTTAAATCGAGCTTTCTAAGTCGAGCCTCTGCTGCGCTGGACTCCACCGTGTAGGTGCAGATATCACTCATTCCACGAAAACGTGTCACAGATTTTGCTTCCTCATATCCGACATGTTCAGGTCAAATTTTGAGCAAAATCCGGAAATTTTTTTTGGGATGGAAAGAGCTATCCACGGCAAGTATCGGCACCTTTTTGGAACTCGATATAGCCAAGAATCTGACCCCCAGATGGCACTTTAGACGTTTTTGGGCCGATTTTCGGTCCTCAAAAAAAAACACTCCTCGCAGGAATCGAACCAAGTACCCCCAGAACCACAAGTGGGCGTGCTACCCGTTCGACCACGGGCTAAAAAAACGCGGGCGATTTCATTTTCGGTATTTGAATCATCCTTCCGGTGGTTCGCGTGCCCCGTCAAGAAGTCTGCGGTTTGACCCCGGCTACACCACCACTGTAAGCAGAACACGCACTACGAGCTCCAAAACGCTCGACGCCCCGAGGAATCGAACCAGCGACCATTTTGGTGGTTTGCGACGGAAGAAGAGAAAAATATTTTCGGATTTTTGGCACAAGTAGCATAGCCGTCAGTGCACTCACCAATGACTCTTTTGGTCGCCGGTTCGAGTCCCGCTTTGGGTGTTTTTTTTTCTCGAAAAGAATTTCGTCGTATCCGGCAGGAGGAGGCACAATTTTGGGATTTTCCGCCAAATTTTTGAGGAATCGCGTAGTTCTGTCACGGGACCGTATCGGCACCCCCGTAGAATTCTGTGGCGAGTCAAATCTGACTTGTTCCTGCATGCCGAGAAAAAAAAAAGTCGATTTTCAGACCCCATTTTTTGGAGACCCGGCCTCAATTTATGGGGGGGGGGTCGGTCAAAATTTTTATCCGACCAGATATTCGGAAAGCCCTGTCCTCAACGGATTCAAACGTGTCCTAAAAATCTCGAAACCGACCATTTTCGGACCTGCAGATGGAAATCTTCGGCAGAAATCCGAAAAAAGCCGAAATCTGTGACACTTTTTCGTGGAATGGGTGATACAAAGAAAAAGGAATGTGGGGGACTAGAAACCGAGAAAACGAAGCATCAGATGCAAAGAGAAAGCAGCGATTTATGATCAGTCCTTTTCGTTGTCATGCACCCCCCATAACAAAGCGAAGGCTATTCAACTTCTGCACGGGGCGGCACGAAGAAATCTCATAAAATTACAGAAAGGGGGGTCTTCTTAAGCCACCTAATGGCGTACATTACTCGGAGGGATCGCCTGGTTCTTATTGCGATGGTGGCTATTTTTAGAGTTAGCGTATTTTAGTAGAACGCTTACGCCCGGCACGAAACCAAGCTTTACCTGTGTGGCCGCGGCATTTCTTCTTCTGATTATTGGACTCCGCAGTTGCAAGGAGTTACCGGCTGCCTCCCCTCGAGTAATTCGTACAAAGCAGGTGCATACGCAGAAAAGAAACGGCAGCAGATGCCTGGGAAAGACACTCCCTGGGGTGTGGGAAATAGTTGAGTCGCAGGTCTTGAGGGCCGGTGCTGAAGGGCTTCTCTCGCTTTCACGAATCGCCCTTGTGCGCCCTTGTTGGATTACGTTTGTTCCTGCAGTCGGGGACGGCAACTCAGGAGGTCTCGAATCAACTATTCTCTGCAGTTTTCTGCATTGCCTTCAAGAAGAGAGGGGGGCGGGAAAGATTCTGTGGCACAGAATATGCACGAGAAAGAGAAAGAAGAAATACTCGGTAGGTTGCGCCTGTGCTCGACAAGGAGGCAGGAGGACACAACACATGAAGTGCCTTTTGCTGCTGAACGTTTCACCCGCACTGAATTTGGGGTGAAAGTCTTGGGATTACGCACCTAGCGACCATCTCGAGTATCTACCTACAAAGACGGGTCATATCTGGAATTACGGTGGTGCACTAACTAACAAAACAACATGCGATTCAGCATCTACGTGATCAAAGATGGTGAGGGCAGAAACTTCCCTGGTGTCTCCGTGTTTTCGTCTAAGTTACATGTGCAGCCGTTGATTCCGGAATGTCCCACCACTACAACACAGAATGCAAGCAAATCGTAATTGCCTCTTTTTCGCTTTAATTCCCGTGATCCGTTTGAGAAGCAGAGCAAATGGAAGCAACGCAATGCGGTAAAGCAACCACTTTTTTGACTTCCTCTGATTGCTTTGATTCCCTTGCTTGCATTCTGCGCAAATCTATATAAATCGGGAGCTCGTGAGCACCCCCGGTGCTACTTTCGACAACTACAAAGGCCGCTTCTCTTTTTTTGCTGGACGGTTGCGGTTGCGCACGAAATCCAGATATAACTGAGTTTCACGTGGGCTGCGCCCATCGGACCTGGGCAGCCTCCTCGTTTATTTCCTGCGAAGCAGGTGCTTGCGTTCACGAAGACTCATCTCCGTTGTGACTGCAGGGCTTACGCTCCACGTGTGGAACGTGTGGATTTCCACACGTTAATCTTTTGGATTTTCTCTCCCCCACGCGTGGATCCACAGGTACCACATGTGGATTTTGGTTTATTTTTCCCTCCACATGTGCTTGCCTCAGGTTGGTCCACGTGCAGGGTGTGTTTAGGCCCACAAGACGCCAAGGCCGCACAGCCACGTGTCGTCAGGTTAGTAGTAACACTATTTTGTTTTGCCCGCCGCACATAGGGGGAAAGGTTTTTTTCTCTAACCTTGAGATCGTCCACATGTGGACCACACGCATTTTTTCTAAGCCCTGCATGAGTGAGTTGATTTCTAAACCCACGAATTATTGCGACCAAAACGAGAAAGCTGCAAGTCATTTTCATACAAAGGAGGGGTTCCCCGCTGGGTTCCTTCTTACACTGTCGCAACGAGCGCTATGCAGCGACATGCAAACCAGCAGCCGCGTGCACTGTCATGAAGCAACGGGCAATCAGCACCAGCTGACCAAGCTGTGCGCTGGATCTGCGCGCACGGAGAGGTGACCAAGGGAGGCAACCTGGAGACAGGCTGCATTCCCTCTGCTTCCACCAGACTTCTGCCTTCAAACGAACTTTGCTCTGAGCCCTACAACCAGTGGAAGGAATGCTGCCTTTGCAACAGCCCGTTGTTCCCGTTATCTCACGTGCTCAGAAAGCGTAGAAACCTCTCCGAGGAGGCCTTTCTGTGCGCGCACTTTATCCAGAGTGAAAGTTTCCTTCAATTTCCATAGGCGTTTAACTTCTTCATGTGCAACCGCTGTTCCGGAAAAGTGCCCTCGACGCATTTCTGTTGAAGGAAATCGTCACGTGCCGATTTCCTTCGCTTTTCTTGTGTGTTTTTTTTTTAAAACCCTTTACGTACCTCGGTTAGGAACTCCTGACCAACTCCGCAAAAGAACACGGTAACCTCGTCCCCCTTAAAGCATCCGCAATAAAAACAAAACGGACTTCTTAATAGGGGGCTTAATTTGCTCGCAGCGCAGAGTAGTGACACGGGATCTGCTGTTAGCATGGTTTCTCCGTCTCTCGATTGCGTTTTCACCTTTCCTGATGGGAGGGGGTTTGAGGCTCATGCGCTCAAACGTCTCCACCAAGGAAGAATCCCAGCCACAAAAACGGTACCTCTCGTCATGCCCCAGCCTTGTGTGTGGTTTAGAAGACGGTGGTGAAAGCCTCCTGTAGACTGCAGCGGCTTGGGGCGGCGGTGAGGGAAAGAACGAAAGGAGGGATTGTTGCTCGAGTCGGGGTGAGGTGCCACCGTCACTCCGTCGCGATACCTTGCTGTTGGATGGCCCCTGACGCGCTGAGGGGTTTGCTGGGGGATTGGGTGGGTGGTGCGATAGCCGTTCTACCTCGGAGAAACCACGGAGCCTCGGCGGAAAACTTCCCGCGCTCTCGGCTACGTTCACCGGGTCGCGAGACGGTGCTTAACCCGCTACGGCCGGAGGGGAAGGAAAGGATGTTCAGGGCGCAGAAAGCATTCTGGGGAATCTATGGATCAAACTCGAGAGCTTTACGACTACAAAAAAGGGAACCTTCGCAACAAGTCTCTTAGCAGATATCACATTGATCCTTTTCGACGTGGCTTACGCCTCCATCTCAGGTTCTGGCTTTTTCGACATACCTACGTGTCACCCGTCCGTATGGGTTAAGAGTGACCCCTCGCTTAAGAATACCCCGGGATTTGAAGCCTCCGCGGGACTTCGGCACATGGGGGACCAATTGGGTTCGTATAACGAACAACACGAAAAGGGAAAGCAAAAAAAAAAAAAAGTGTCGTGGCTCTATTTGTGCGCACAGCTTTGTTTGTGCGTACGTGTGTAAACCCTGTTTTGAGTGATTTAACACAGCACGCTGCCATCCGACACTTTTTGATATAAACAAGCAAGCTTGTTGCCATAAAAAAAACAGACTCTCATACACAAGATGGGACGGCGGTGTGGTGGCTGCCAGACTGTGCCCGGCTGTGCCCGGTGAACCTTGGTGAGCAAGGCAAATTACATTGAGTCTCAACGAGAGACACACTAACCCGCAATCCCGGTTAGTAGGAACTCACAAATTGCACCTTTTGATGCGGCCCAACTTTTCTCAAGGGACTGGCCTTTAGAAGCCTTGATGTGGGTCAACTTTACTGGAGGAACTGGCCTTTGCAAACCTTGATGTGGGCCACCTTTGTGCGTTAGGTCCGTATCTTTTCGCGTCTCTGGTTGACCGCTGAGGCGGGTCCCCTTGATTCAGGAAACACAGGCGAGTTCTCTTGACGCGTTTGCCCATATTCACGTGACCTATGGGAGACCCCACGGTCTCTTGGCAAGACCGGAGGGCCTCGATAGCAGGATCGTGAAAACGTTACGTCCATTCAACTCGTGATTCCTCTGTTCCAGCTGAGCTTGCGCCAGGATACTTACGGTTGTGTACAATAGATACCGAACTCCTGCCACCAAATGGGCCCGGAGAGAGACGGCGAATATATTGTCCCACAACAGTCTTTGTAGTTAAAGAAAGTTGAAGTATGGCTAAAGATAAAAAAGGATGCCCAAAGGGGAAGGGGGGGTTTGGGGAAAAATATTCTAAGTACAATGCGTGCCTGCGGGAGAAATGCGACGCACAACCTCCAGAACCAGTTTTCTGAGGCTGAATGGGGGGCCCACACTCATCCTAGAAGCCTACTTCTGAGCATGGCACCGACGAGACGAGTCGTGTACCAGGGGCAGGCCGGGACGATGAACCGCATGAAGCCGAAGAAAAAGTTCAAGAACGAAGCAACACCACAAGCCGCGTGCAGCCAAGCAGACCTCCCGGAACCTACGTGGGCAGTAACGAGGAGCCAACAGATGAGTGTCCACTGAACCCCCTTGTCAATACCCCCAACGACTATGGCACGAATTGCGCAATGCCAGACGGTAGCGTCTGACAATGGCATGCGTGACATTGCAGTGCCTAAAGGTGAGATTAGCCTCCGTTTTCAACCGCCTTGTTGTCGCCAGGGAGATCGAACCCACAAACAGAAACTTGACATCTTCGAGGACAGGGTGTCTGCCAAGCGCTTGCCCTATCGCCTGGAACTGCCCCGCAGGGAATGCCAAAAGGCTCGAGTATTAGCTGCGCTAAATTGCAAAGGTTGCTAATACGGGAAAACGGGTACCCGAGCCCCTATGCACTCGACAACCTGCTTCCACAAGTCAGTCCGAACTTCCTCGTCCCCTGCTGCACTGCCTGGCTACATCCTTTTTTCAGACGAATATGCTTCTTTTTGTTCGATATTCGATGATCGTGCTATCAGCATCTTTAGCCCCAGAAGAAGGCTCGATAATAGACACGTTGCATCGGCTAATCAGGATTGGCTGAGTGCTGTGTGTTTAATCAATTGTTACAGTACCCCCCCAATTCACCAAAAGCTGATCGATTGTAATCGATCGTAATCGAGTGTAATCGAGTGTAATCGTTTGGATTAGAATGCAAAGAATCTGTGGCGATAATCTGCATCGCCGACGGCGCGGTTATCTCTTCGCACGTGATGTGTCATGCTTTCGCCTCTTTAGCTCGTCTTGATCGTCGCGCTCAGGCGCGCGTTTGGTGCTTCGCTTCTTCTTCGATTGCTCGTCGAGGTTCATCGGTTGCGCGTCGATTTCTGCTTTTTCCCAGCGCCTGGGCGATGGTCGTGGCGCATCGACGCGTCCTTTGCGTCTTTTCGGTACCGGCTCCGCCGCGGAGTCCGATTGCCGCTTCTTCGCTGGCGTTGGCGCCGTCTTCCCGACCTTCGCTGCTGATGTCGGCGTTGATGTTGCGGGTTCTCGCTCGTCTTCCTCTGCTTCCGGCAGAACGAGCACCACGTTCTCACGTTTCGCCTGTCTCGGCGCTGGCGCGGGACCCTCCGGCTCCGCCTTCCTCTTCTTCGCCGTTGTTTCTTCACCTCTCGCCACGGCCGCCCGGTGGTGCCCTTTCCTGCAGCAGTGCCCGGGTCTCCTACTCCTCAGGTCGGCGTGTTTCTTACAGCCGTCGCACGTCGGCATGCCATGATCGAGGCATCGGTGGTGATGGTTGCGACAGCACTCCGCTGTCGTCTTACACGTGGCGCACTGCGTCATCCGGTGCTCGGCACACATTTTTACGGCTAGGCCATCACCCTCCCTGTGATGGGCCTGGCAGCACCACGCCACCGACTTGCCCCGGCGCTTACACACGTCGCACTTCACCTTTTGGTGCCCGGGGCACACCCGCTCACCCCACTTCTCGTGTCGGGGAATCCCTTCCGGCACGAGCCACGGATCCCCTCCGACGACAGCCGACTTCTTCCCTTTCCTCTTCTCCGTAGTGTCATCGAAGGCCGCCCATCTCGCCGCACGCTCCGCCCTTTCTCTTCCGTACGTCGGGAAAAGGTCCATCCCCCACGCCTCGCCGGTGAACGCATGCCGGCTCGCCTTCAGCTGCGTCTCCAAGATTCCCATCGTCTCCTCGCCGCCGCGGAAAATTGGCCTCATCTCGTAGCCCGTGAGGCATGGGGGGGCCCCTACCGTTCTCAATGAACCTATCTTCTCCAGCTTTCTACCCGGCAGAAGCGGCCCCACCCCTTTCCGCTCAAGCGCTTCCCCGATCGTTTTCAGCATCCGCGCCAACATTCTCGCACGGATACACAGCGGCGTCCCACCTGTCGTCGCCACTAAACTGCCCGGTAGATCGAGCCCGGTGTACACTTCGAAGTCTACTGCGAGCTCTGCCGTCGAGACGTCACCCGCTACCGACCAGCACATCCCATCCAGCCAATACTGCAGCGCCCGGAACCACCTCTCTCCTGCTACCGCCGTGAAGGTCCCCGGTCCAGCGATCGCTTCGAAATTCAGCCGGCGCGGGGGGCAGTCGTCAGGGTGCAGTTGTCTCCAGGGGTGGCCGACTGCCCGGTCTCTTCCTTCTCTCTCCAGCCGTCGTCTCTCTTGCATGACTTCCGCCATGAATGTGTGCAGCACTTCGATGTTGATCCGACTTCCCTTCGGCAGAATCCCGTGTTCTTGCAGGCACGGAGGCCAAGTCGAGCGATCTGCGTCAACAATTTCGGCATACTGCTGTTGCATTCGGATTCGTTCATACGCCCGGCACTGCCACCAAATGTGGCCCAGAGTTTCTTCCGTCGCCTCGTCACAGCGTCTGCACAGCCCGTCACCTCCCCACAGCTTGGCAGCATGTGATTCCGTCATCACCGACCCTGCTACGACCTCGGCAACGTCCCGCGCGGCCGTCAGCGTTGTCGACGCCTTCAGCCCGTAGGCATTCGTCGCGGTGTAGTCGACACCCGCCCGTACCCCTCCGAAGTTTGTGCGCCTCTTCTCGAGCTCCCCTAGTCGCCAGCCGTGAATCGCCTTTCTCAGGGTGTGCCCTCGCTCCCCCTTACTCTGTCGCACCAGCCTCAGCACATTCCCTGCCTCGTCCTCGGCGTCGTCGAGATCTTCTGTCCATCGTATACCGAGCTTCTTTGCATGCTCGGCCGCAATACCGATCGGTCCCCATGCGCGGATTCTGCTGCCATACGCCCTTCGAACTGTTGCGACGCGGGCCCTCCATACCGGCCTCTTTCGGCACACTTCTGCGATCATGCCGAGCGACCGATATGGCAGCACTGTGTAGGGGTCGAGCATGTGGGCCTTGTTTAGAATGCCCAACACGGCCTCCTGTGCCCGATGCAGCCTCACCGGGTCCCAGACGCCTCTGAGCAATGCTGCGGTGAACTTCCCCAGCCCCCGCACCGTCGGAAGCGCGAACTCCGAGCCGTATGTCGCCGCCGGTAGAACCGCCATCGCCGCTAGCCCCGACCTCTGCGCCCTCGAGATCGGTAAGGCACCCAACCGTTCGGCCTCCTCTGCACGCTGGTCGTAGCGCAGGTCCGTTGTTCTGCGTGTCCGCTTCGTGCCGACCAGACATCCTACGATTGTAAGCTCTTCCTTCGTCACGATGTCGGTGCCACCTATCTTCAACTTCGCTTCGTACCCCTTCGGCGTCCCGAAAGCGAACGTCTTCGGTATCCCGATCGACATGCCGGTGTTCGCACAAAACCTGTCGACTTCCACCAAGGCGTCCTGCAAGCATGCTTCTCTGAGACGCGTCAGGAGGGTGAGGTCGTCCGCGAAGGACTCGCTCGTCACCCCCCCCACGTCGTCCACTCTGCGCACCACGATGGACAGCAGCGCGTTGATGAGGATCACGCTCAGGGGGCAGCCCTGCAGTATCCCGTTGGTGGTGTAAAAGATGTCTCCCAGCCCCATGTGCAACTTGTACCGCCTTCGTAGTCGCGCGTAAACATCGCGCAGCGGCCCGAGAATTCTCTCATGGAGGCCAAGATCCCCCACCAGCTTCAGCACGACGTCTCGTGGCACTTTGTCGAAGTGTAATCGAGTGTAATCGATGCGTAATCGAGTGTAATCGAGCTCAAGTCGCTTTCAGGGGGGGTAGGTGAATTGGCTCATACAAACTGGCCGGGACACCAGGGGTTAAACTTACAAAAAAGGAGTTTCGTTCTCAATTTTCTTTCGCCGTCAGATCCGCCACTCTTTTCAGCCAGTTGGTGCACATTAGCAGTGCAAGCCGGTTCTTGGCTGGGGCGAATTCAAATGGCGACATTATGCAACATGTTTTTCTTTCAGCCGAGCGAGGGTTGAATGCTTTCTTTCTTGCCGCGATCGCAACGGGGGGCTACAAATTGCTAGTACCCGTCGAAACGTTACTAAACTCGCACTGCACCTTGCGCTGGACATTTCGCAAGTGGCAACCCGTTGCTCTTTCTACTGCGCCTTTTTTTACCACATTATTCATAGAATGCAAACGAATTGTATATTGCATATCTTTCTCACTATCGCTTTTGCTTTGCCGCATACGATAGCAACACATCGCTTTTAGCGTTATTTTTTGCGCTTTTCACACCCCCTTTGTGCAAGTAATAGAACTTTCAACAACATTTCATTGAAAGCAACCAGAAATGTGGTTTTCCTCGGCTGCGCAAAAACTGCGTTGCAATGTGTTGCATTTTAGATGACTATTGATTCCTTTTGCGAACCTTTGAAATTACCCCGTTGTATGAAAGACTCGGCCGCAAGTGTTGTGCGAGAATCGATGAAACCAAATGTAGAACGCAAACCAAAGTACGAGCGAACAGCTGGCGCAGCGCCAGCTATCTTTGATTTGGCGCTACGAGCTTCATTCATCCCAGAGTCTCCCAAGCGTGGGTCGAAAATACTGATAGAAACCTACATGTGTGCCTTTTGAAGCCCCCCTTTTTGTGGGCACGCCGCTTTAGCCAAGTCTTAGCTTCTATCTTGATACCTAAGTGGGAGATGCTACGAAGCTCAAATTCACTGAGAAACAGTAATGTGTACACGCAGACTAGCAATCTTGGGTGAAGCTTTTGTGCTGCTACAAGACTTGAACAATTTGCAATTGGTATGAACACACTGAACTGGTGATTGCAACCCCTTGGGCCTCTCGGGTATTAAGACCGAAACCTCGGCAACACGGAGAAAGAGATAGTCTTGCCGCATACGTCGTGGCGTCCAGCAAATCTCTGTTTCGGCAATCTCTGTATCGCATTTCAATCATCATCAGCCTCGTCTTGGCAGTTGCAAGAGGTTGGCTGCCCACACCAGCAGTTTGTGGATCACGCTGTTGTATTTCCAACGAACTCGGCGACAGATTCCTATGATCAAAGCTGATAACGAGCAGCTTACAGACATGTACCAGTCGCTGTCAAAACGGGGGCCTGGCACACATATTCTTAAATCCCCACAACCCTAGCTATTTCTTCTCTTCGTTTTCTTCATTTTTTGGATTGAAATTGAAACCCCATTTTTGGTTGGGCTACGCTACGGTACGCAACGTTACACCTTACCTTTTTCTTACCAATTTCCCTGGTTGGCATTTCTGCTTTCTACCCGCCCCACAGAACCTGGCATGGGACAAGCCAATAGTGCGATGGATGGGAAGAGGGCTTCGCTAGCGGAGCACTGCAGGCACTTAGCACGCCTGCGCTGCTCACCGCGCTTCCCTATCCCAACACGAGCAAATTACTGGACGGGTGCAAATAATTGCCCGGGGGAGGCAAATAATGGCCCAGTTTGAAACCTCAATCATTGCCGCAGGGCCGGGTTTCGCGGTGTATACTTGCCCGGCGGGCAATTTTAGCCCCCGCAGTACATAAACAAATTCCTGACAGGTCTGACTGTGTGCAAGTTGTATGCAGCAACCCCCCATCATATTCTTCATGGCCGTAGGCAAACGATGGTCCTTTTTTTGCACTTCTTCGTAGAACATAGTTTTCACGGTTGCAGAAAAACGACGAATGGGGGCAACCGGCTGTCTGCCTAGAACAAATACCTCTTTGAGGCGATCTCACTAATGGCGGCGCATTGCCTTCCTGACAATAAAACATCAGCGCCGAACGGCGGTTGCTCCCCTTACAGCAGAACAGGGAACGTCTATCGCAGAGTAAGAGCAGGCGCATGTGGGTGTGACAAGTACGACACCTTGTTTGCGACTATAACGAGTAATAACAATTGCAGTTCACTCACGAAACTGCAAAAAGAAAAAGAAATTGGACTTGTTTGCTTTCAATTCGGACCAACGGCAGGTGGGCCGCAGTTTAAGGACTATCTGGGCAGGGCGTTTGGCGCATGAATTGCAGCCATTGGCACGTGACCATTTTCGTGAGACGACACTGGTTCCAGATGTGCTGTCGAACAGTCTGATACCATTTGCCCCAAAGCTAACCTGGCAAGTCTGTTATACAGGACCGCCGATGCCAAGAAAGGCACCCGTGCAAGGGCGCAGCAGATAGCCCGCAGGCAACGTACGCTCCCTCCCCCTTCAGATGGGTTCCTTTCGGAAAACGTGTTCCACACACCGCCAATCATTCCAACAGGAAGGGGGGGCACGCGGCACAAGGCACAGCGGAAGCAAAGATGGCGAAACGGACGGGCATGAAGTTCACTGCAGCCCAACGCCAACCCTGCCGTAACAAGGTCTCAGCTCTTTGGGTCCCGCAAAAGGTGTCCAACCAGCTATTTTTTCGGGTCACGTTCAAAAAGCACAGAACCGCCTAATCCTCCACAAGTCTACCCCATGCGACTCGCGTGCTAAACACCCTCTCAAACAATCACGCAGTACTGCTTCACGGTACCTCAGGGGTTGACTCCCCGCCATCGTAAGCACAACACCAAAAGGTCTAGTCAACTATTCCTTGCAGAATTTGCACACGTAGTAGTAGTAGTAGTAGTAGTAGTAGTAGTAGTAGTAGTAGTAGTAGTAGTAGTCGTTTGAACTTGATATGCAGCACCAATCGTAGTAGTAGTAGTAGTATGTGTCATCCTAATCCGGGAACAAGTCAGGGAGAAGAACGGAGCAATCTCTACAAACAACAAACGAGTGACATCAGGTTGCCGCTTGAGCGGCGCCAATCCGAGCGCACACAGCAGCAGTGACGCGTCGGCAGTATTTGCACTTCAGGACGGGGCTGCTGTCCTGCGTCGACGGCTAGCGAGTGTCGGCAGAGGGTGCAGTAGTCGGAACAAGCTTGAACGTGGCAGGTCGGTGCCGCACATGATTTGCACACGTATTAGTAGTAGTATGTGTCGTCTGCCGAAGCAGCCGGAGACAGCATTTAATTTTCTCTTCTTCATGGAGACCCGCCCCCGGCACATCAATCCCGACTGTCCAATCACGGTCGCGAAAGGTTTGTTCCCTATATAGTGATGAGGTGGTTGACCAGCTCACGAAACCTTGTATAGTGATGAGCTGGTTGACCAGGCCCTCACGAAACCTTGTATAGTGATGAGCTGGCTGACCAGGCCCTCACGAAACCTTATACACAACACGGCTACAACACGAGGATGCAGCCCTGCGTAGATGTGCACTCAGCCATCACAGGGCCCCAGATCTCGCTACTTGACCTGACACAGCTGCCACCCAGAAGGCTGCAGCAGTAACCTTCGCAATGAAGGCACGCGCAGCTGAGTGTATGTAGGCGATCCATACAACAGATGCATCAGACGCAGCTTGATCCGAGAGCCCGCTAGGGGAGGTGGCGCTGCTCACCTGCCAGTCTCACAACTGACTGCTGCCCGTACATGATTTGCACACGAAAAAAGAAAACAATGCTAGGAGGCGCCGCCCGGTACTTCATAAGACGTTGGCTAGTAGTACAACTGGACGGGTTTTTTTCCTTTCCCCCAACAGCAAGGATCAGACTAGTCCACCCGGAGGTGGCTAATTTATTTGGCAGGATTTTCTACCGGTGGGAGTTGCTTGAGCGTGTTTTTCTTTCTCTCCCCCGGACTCGCCCGAAGGCGGTTGATTCCTTCCAAGCTGGTTTTGTCTACCGGCGGTGGTTGTTTAGAGTTGGCTTTTTTTATATGAGGGGGCTCCACTTCGTCTGTGCGTGCCGGTTGGTTCCATCCCCCATTCGTTGTTACCGATCCCGTCCACCTCTTGCTAATTGACTGTTGTAGTTCGTATTAGAACGCAAGAAAACTGTGGCGATCATCTGCATCACCGGCTTCGCGGTCGTCTTTTTTGCACGCGAAGTGTCGTACTTTCGCCTCTTCAGCTCGTCCTGATCGTCGCGTCCAGGCGCGGGCTTGACGAAGGAGAAGCGAAGCTTCTCCTTCGTCTGCGATTGCTTCTTCGGCTGCGCACGGGTTTTCCTTTACATCACTTGGGCGATGTTGGTGTTGACTTCGATGAGAAAGCCAAGGTTGACCTTCGATGCTGTCTTTCCTTGATCCGCTCCCGAGCTCAGTTTTTGCACTTCCGTGGGCCGGCGGAGTCACCGAGTGCGGGTTTGCGGCGTCTGTCCGTCCCTCTGTCCTTCCACCTCCCTGCACGCGTTCTTGTGGCCAGAACGTATTAAAACAAGTCAATGGGTGCTGACCTCTACCATGCCCCGTCAGATGGGCAAGGCCGCCTCCTTGGAAGGGACAAGGGCAGGGGTCACGCTCCCCGGCTGTAGACTGTGGTAGTAGACTGTGATAGTAGCCTGTGATAGGCAATTCAATGAAGTTCGATGGACCGACTCATTTACCCTGATTTTGTTTCAGGCTAGGAACTCTGATCAGCCACCAAAACACGCGGCGCCTATGCTTTCATTGCACGTCGTAGGGACGACATCAGCGCGATTGCTAGTAAGACTAGTAAGAACATTTCTGGAGTTGGGCTCACACGGATAAGCGAAGTAACGGACGACCGGCATCAACTAATCAATGGCGATGAAAATGAAAAAGCGCGAGACCTTTCGTTCGTGGTGACGGTGTACAGGGTAGAAACCTCTCGTGGGGGGGCTTTCCTGTATTAATGGCTTCTGTTTCCTTTTTATGCGAACCATGCGCATCTCCTTCCGTGAGTGCTTGGAAGTACCCATATCAAAGTGGACGGACCCCAACTTCACCCACCTCTGCGACGATTGCTACGTCCTTGCTGATGACATCCGTCCTCAGTAAGGGCGGCCTTTTCCTTTTCTTTCTTTTCTTTCTTTATGCGAACCCGTTGTTCCAGAAATGTTCGGGGACAAAGTTTCACCACTCGCGGACGGGACATCATTATGGAAGATTTCAAGGGACTTTTTTAAGTCAGCTTTCGCAATCATTATCGAGGGTTCCTCACGCCGAAACTGGGAACCGAGGGGCCCACGCAATAGATTCTGTAGCAGGTACACATTTGGAAATACTCGACGTAGTTGCTTCGACTCCGAATGGAAGGGGGGAAATATAGAGGTAAGGGGCAAATACAATACAAACGCAATCTGATTTGTTCTTCGCTTACACCACCGTGTGTTGCTTTCTCACTCAGGACTTTGACCTGTTGTATTTGTGTGATTTGTCGTGTAGGGGTAGACCCGCATGACCTCACGTCCGTTCAACACGTGGTTCGGTAGTTACAGCACTTGGGATCCCTTCTGTTCTTTGTCGGGCAGCATCGTCGAGCATTTCCTTTCAAGCTGGCGCTTATGTAAAAGAATCTGCAAGGAAGTATGCCTTCTCTCCGAGGCACCACGAAAACTGCCACGTGAGTGGCAGTTCTCCCGCATGCAGGTGACGTCACGAGTTCGGGTTCCGGGTTTCAAGCCGCGCAAAGACCGACTTGGCGAAACAAAATCGAAAAGAATGCTTTAAAGCTTCAGGGTTCTTTCGAGTTTAACAGGGTTCCTAGCAGAAGCCGACATATTAAAGACTTGCCGGCCTGGCCCCCTCCTCGCCGGCTTTTTAGTATGGGTGTTTCAGTGTCCTTGGCGAGTCAGCGGCGATAAGGGAAACCGGAAGGTACATAGCTCCGAACACCAGATACGCCAACTCGTTCCTTAGTTGCTTCCCACACTTTAGTTATGGTGTGGCCTGTCGACTACTGGGCTCGCTCAACAAGGGCTTCTCGTCGTCGGCTCGACAAACGAGGCGTGAAAGCCAGTTGGCCGGGCTGCTAAGGACCCTGGACTGGGGTGCATCCCGTACATCACCGAAGATAATCCGTTGTCCTACGACAAATGGATGAAAGACGAGGACTTTGGATGTGTGGTTGAGGCATTCAACCCAGCCCAGCCAGAGGAGCTAGACGGCTGCACTTCCCATCATTTTTCACTGGGTAACCGTCAATTCCACCGGCATGTCGATTTGCTTTGCACCTCTCTGTTGGCATACAATCAACACATGGCCGAAGAACGCGCTGCCTGGCGCCAACACGCGACCCAAATTTATACAGCCCCGTCCGCATGTGGTTAATAATAAGAGAAAGGCTTTTGTTTGTTTTCTTTCTTTTCCTTTTCGTCGTCGACAACCTTATTTATTTCCAAGAAGAAATGAAGGGTGGGGAAAGCAGGTGAAGAAAGCCGGATCGAAAGATGGAGAAGAACCCCGCTTGTTCGGGTCATGTGTACTTGCTAGGGGAACGTGTCAGTAAGACTTTGGCGGACACTTGTCGGCATAACGGAGAACTCCCCCCCACCCCCACCTTTATATTGTTTGACGGACACATGACGGCATGGCAAACCATGGCTTCGTCCTGTAGGCTACTGTGGCCGACGCCCCTCGTACCCCCTCCCCGGACATATGGCGGCACTGCAAACCATAAAATACTCGAGGGACTGCCTTGTGTTCATTTCGAAGGAGGCTAGAGGGGGAGAAAACAATACAACTACAAAGTGGGTCTTTTTTTGTTGAACGCTTACGCCCGCCACTAAACCCAGATTCACCTGTGTTTCGTGTGGGCTACAGCACATTTACCTCCTTTGATCTATCGGAAGTGGCAGTCTCCTCAAACATTTCCTACAAAGCAGGTGCTTATACAAAAGAATATGGCCCGAGACCCCTCCCCTCCCCATGCCGGACATTGTCCGCCAAATTCTAACTGACACGTTCCCTAGGCTCGCTATGTTCAGTGATTTTTCGCCCTGCACCCCAAGGGACAAGCCGGCAAGGCACTTGGCATGCCTCCGTCGCCTTGCCTCCAGAACGGGGTGCAGGGCAGGAAAATCGCTTGGACCTTGCAGCTGCGAGTCCACACCCCCCGAAGAAGCGGGGGCCCTAATATCCGGTATTCTGCCCGTTTCTCTCGCAGAAGAACCAGCCAACTCGTCGTCGAGCAGGCAGTCTTGGTGCAGTTGTAGAAACGCTACCAATGGGGGGCAACCGATTAAAGGTAACCGGAATGATTCGCAACTTACTATTGTCCCCCCCCTTGACGATAGAGCGTCAGCGCCGAGCGGCGGTTGCTCCTCGTCCAGAACAGGGAGCGTCTATCGTGGGGGTTAGACCGGGCTTTTCAATTGAATGCGATTACACGTGTGACAAGTACACACGACGTGACGGTGAACGAGGAGGCAGCCTGTACTCGATAGCAGTTGAAGATACTTGATAGCATTTGGAGACGGTCCTCGGCAGGGAGCAGTGAATAGCAGCAAGTGTATGCTCCACTCCCATTCCTAGGCCAGTGTTGCAGCATACCGTAACGCAGCGACCACAAGTGCGTCCGCGGACTAATCAATGTTTCCCGCAAAACCAACGCCGAAGCGGTGAAAGCCAGCTTCAAACAACCGAAGGGGCTGAAATGACGACGTAACAGTTCCAAAGCCGCCAACACTTTTCCCAGGAACGCTCGGAAGAAAATTGGGAGCTGGATACAACTCCCGAGAGCGCCCCCTCGTACTATAATAGGCAGTCGTAGGATCGTACGAGTCACTTTGACGCCTTGGGAGGGGGGGATGTACATCTAACCTTTTCCGGAGGTTTCCGATTTTTACCACCTAAGTAGTACGAGGGGGGCTTTACGTTCCTTTCTTGTGAGCGACATCAAACTCGCTTGAGAGATGACGCTGTTGACTAAATAAGACTGCCGCGACCCTCGCGATAACCACCAGTCACGTACACAAAGAAAGGAGCATTTCCGGAGTTGGGGCTTTAGTGAGCAAAGTAACGAACGACCACCATCAACGGCTCAGAAGACAAAGCAAAGATTCTTGTTCTTCGCGTCTATAGGGAACGAGTAACGAACGACCACCATCAACGGCTCAAAAGACAAAGCAAAGATTCTTGTTCTTCGCGTCTATTGGGAACGAATTTCTTTCTCGGGGGGAATCGAAGGTGGGGTTCCTTTTCCTGCGCAACCGTTGTTCCGGAAATGCTCCCAGTACATATGCAACAAATGTACCGTTAAGACAAGAAGGATTGTTTGGGCGCGCATGTGTAGTCTCATGCTTGAAGCTAGACACCCACGATACGCTGCCAAACCGTCATTTTTTTAGCAATGACAAACGCGTTTGATATCATGAAAAAGGAAAGCTCAGAGGCGCGACAGGGGTGCGCATTTCGTTGGAGGCTGGGGACTTCCCAGTGAGCCGATGCCTCTCATTTCACCTTTCAGACACGGTTGTGACATGCTTGCTCTTGCCAGGTGTTGGTGTCTCTCGGTGGTATTGAGGTGGGGTTTCACCTCTTGGGGCCATCGGCATGACTGGGGACCCCACTCTGCCGCCTTTGGAATGCGCAACCGGCGGCCTCCTCGAGGATTCCCTACAAAGCCGGCGCTTATACTCAAAGAAGAAGTAGAACGTAAGGAAATACTGAAGCGCAGACTACTTCTGACTCGAACGGTGCCTTTTGAGACAACCGGGGGGTGCGGGGATGTTCGAATTTTTCTTTCTGTTGCTCTCGATCCCGAGGGACGATCAGTTTGGTGTCTTGCGACCTTTGTTTGTTTGGCAAGGGACTTTTTGGTGACACGCTTCTCCTTTTTACTCTTATATAATATATAATATAATAATTTTTCGCTTGAAAGGCTTGTCTGCACGCTTTTCAAGGACTTCCGGGATTCTTTCTCTTCCCGAGAAAAGAGTGGCAAGTTGTGGCAGGGAACAAAAGTAGGCCCGGCTGCTTTCCACCCGCGGATGCCGGGAGTTGAAAAGAAACGTGAGCCATTCCCGCGGTGAACTGCAGTATGCAGGCAGGGTGGTAAGAGAGAAAAAGAAGAAAAGCGGGTATGCCCTCTCTTGCTGACTTCGCCGATGCTTGCTGCAAGTTTCCGTGATTTTCCTGCTTGCTTCCTCAGGAACAAGCCGGAGGCACTTGGCATGCCTTCGTCTTGCCGCAAAGGGATGAAAGGCAAGCATAGGAACCCACTGGCACTTTGCGGTAGCATCGGCCAGCTGCGAGTCCACGCAGGATTTGCGGAAAAAGGGGGTGGAAGACACGCATGCTAGAGAACCTTCCTTTTTTCACCTGTTCAGCTTCAGGTTTTAGGTTTTGAGAAAAGATAAGGAAACACATTCTATCTGTGCCTTTTCCGACGACCTTTGCCGTGATTTCGTCGGACCTACACTCTATCGCTGCCCCCCCCCCCTCCCCGCCAGGGTTACGATGGCCAGTAAACGCATTTTCCATCCGTTTTCCTTCCGAACCCTGCGACAAAAACGTCGCCTCAGCTCCAAACTTATGGACGCATCCCACAGCAGCCGTTTGAAACTCTAGGGAATAGGGATGGACCTGATAGACCGATGGTACATCGTGATAGACAACGCCAGGCGATTGAGGCAGTTGTTGGCGGAGATGCGGGTGGACAGGCTTGGTTTACGTGCCATCGTAGCCCGGAACAAGCCAGAGGCACTTGGCATGCCTCCATCTTGATTCCGCGGAGGGATGAACGAGGGCAGGAGAAAATACTCGACGTAGCCGCTTCGACTCTGAATGGAAGGGAGGAAATATAGAGGTAAGGGCAAATACAATACAATTATTGTTCTTCGCTTACACCACTGTGTGTTGTTTTCTCACTCAGGACTTTGACCTGTTGTGTTTGTGTGATTTGTCGTGTAGGGGTAGACCCGCATGACCTCACGTCCGTTCAACACGTGGTTCGGTAGTTGCAGCACTTGGGATCCCTTCGGTTCGTTGTCGGGCAGCATCGTCGAGCATTTCCTTTCAAGCTGGCGCTTGTGTAAAAATCATCTGTACCTTGCGGAAAACACCAGCGCTAATGCGGGTCCAGGGGGTGGTGCTGTTCCCGGGGGTTTGGTGCCATCAAGAGGCTGCAGGGGAAAGAGGTGAGGGCGCGTGGCCTCTGAATGCCACTCAGAGAAGAACATTCAGCAGACCCCCACGCGGGCAAGAAAGCGAGCGCCCCTTATAATAAAAGCGGGGGTCCATACCCGCATTTATTTTCCTTCACTTTTCTACGGCGTAACGCCCTCTTTCACCATGTCGACAGCATGCAGCTTCTGACTGGTGTCTCGAAACGAGGAAGCCAGAAGCTCGTTTGCGCCAAACCCCACGAAACGCTGGAGAGGGGAGGACTCGCATTCTAGCGGATTCTTGCATCCTAAACTTTTTTTTAAGCCATCCTTTTCACGGTTTAGCATTCACAGTGACGTCAATGGCCGGCCCAGACTACTACTGAAGGGGAGGGGTCGAATCATAACAGTTCTTTGGCACACGTCTGGCTGCCTAAAAACACAACCACTAGTAGGCACTACTTAATCCTGCTACTGCTCAGCTACCCGGAACTTCTTTCAGTATTCGACAAATCGAATAAAAACACAGGTGTTATCATTCGACCCCCCACCCCCTTTACTAGTACGAATAAGCGCTTTGAAGAGATCAAGCCGCCGTTTATGGTGCGCCCCTACCCCACTCCTACCTTCCCCAAATCCGCTTTTCTCTGCATGATGGAAATGCAACGGAGGCATGCTCATGTCGTTGCTTCTCCGAGTCTGCACGGAATCGCGGAATCGGCAAGCCAAAGGTTAAACTCGAATGGGAGAGCGTGGGTATCAAGAGAGAGAGAGAGAGAGAGAGAGAGAGAGAGAGAGAGAGAGAGACAGAGAGGCGGAGATACGGGAGGGAAAAAACGAACACTCCGGAGATACGGACCTGAACCAATATACGAAGAAGCGGGAGATCCGCAGCTAGTTCCGGAATTGTGTTCCACTCAGTACTACCTCACATTGCATTCCGTCGGACATCACATCATGGGATTCCGTCGGACATAACATCATGAGATTCCGTCGGACCAACACGGAATAGAAGTACTCCTACACCGTGTAATTTCCTGTGGGGTCAGCCTGGGTCCGCGTGGATGTTTTCGACTGAAAAATACTCAGGAGAGAAAAACTCGGAGGGGCCGCCTGGTGCTTTCTTTCGTTGGTGTTGTATTATTATTCGTGGGAGTCCCCTCCTTTCTTTGAAGTCTTTTTTTTGCAACTGGCGGCCTACGCGAATACTTCCGACAAAGCAGATCCTAAGAGCATTTCCGGAGTTGGGCGTGCACTGATAAACGAGTAACGGGCGATCGCCATCAACTGACGCGTTTTCAGGGAAAAAGGCGACACTGACAAGGGCTAAACGGAGGCGACACTAACACGGGGGGTAGGTACAGGGTACGAACCTCTCTCGTGGGGTTCCTGGATTCTTAGAGTTGGTGATGGGCTTCGCTTTCTCTTGCACGTGCAACCGTTGTTCCGGAAAAGTTCTGGAGACTCCGAGAGACTTTAATTTAAAAAATACTCGACGTAGCTGCTTCGACTCCGAATGGAAGGGAGGAAATATAGAGGTAGAACAGAATCTGATTTGTTCTTCGCTTACACCACCGCGTCTTGTTTTCTCACTCAGGACTTTGACCTGTTGTGTTTGTGTGATTTGTCGTGCAGGGGTAGACTCGCCTGACCTCACGTCCGTTCAACACGTGGTTCTGTTTCCTTCTTCTTCTGTTCTTTGTGTTATGTAAAACAAAAAGGAAAACAAGACGGGGAGAATTCCTTCGGTATTAATCAGGCCCTTGCCGCGTCTGACTATGTAGCCGTAGAGGGTTCCCCCCATCCCAGTTTTGGTGTGACCTGCGTCGCGCTAGTGTGCTTCCTCGCACTTGCGTACGCGTTCCCCCCCCCACGATTGTAAGCTCCTCCAGGTGGACTTCGTCATGCATATGACTGCGGGTGCGGATCCAGTCCGCTCCGTGAAACATCGCCGCAGCAGACGCCATTGCGCGCGGCGGACCTTTCTCATAAACAGCCTGCGACGTTCACCATTCTGCGGGCTGCAACTCAGCAGATGCGTGAGCCACCTTGCGAATATGTGAGCCCATCACGAGAGGGGTGAAGTTACGCTGTTTTCGGGATAGCGACGGGTTTATCAACCTTGTGCAAGTGTTCGGTATTCGTCGGGTATATTAATCTTCAAAGATCTCCGATCATAATGAAGATTTAAAAAAATTAAAATTAAAAAAAGAGAGAGAGACAGGGAGAGAGAGACGAGTTGGAGTGCAGGGACCACCTCTCCGAGGAGTTTCCGGTCGCCTCACAACAACCAGGGTCGTTCCGTCGAAAGCGCGGTGCGGGCCGCAAAAAGATGCTCACGATTTCATCTTTTTCCCGCCGACAAGTGTCAGACTGGACCAACCCGCTGGTGGTGCCAAGTCGATGGGCCAAGGTTGGGTCAGCTACACATTTTCCGTTTGCTTGTTGAGTTGCCGAGATCTTCATGTGGAGCACAGACATGTGAACTGAGCCGGAGATGCAATCTTCGGCATTGTTCATTCGCTGTAATTATTGTGAAATTTCGAAGTCTCCGGGGTACAAAAGTCCGGGTAATTTGTAGGTTACCACGAGGGGTAGGTAGGAACTCTGATCAACCAAGCCGCTGCCTACGTCTTTTCAGCCTGCACAATGCCGTAAGATTGCTGGTACTAAAAAATACGTCGAAAAATGTTTGCGAATGGAGAAGAAAGTCTCTGTTCGCTGTTGCACCGTGCCCATCCGGTGCAGTGGGTTGGACCCCGGCTGACTGCACCAGACGCGACCCTCGTGTTTCAGATCGCGTCCTTCCTTGGCTTATTATTGATGACTCAGGCCCCGCGCAGCGGCAATTCAAAATAGGGTGAATTCACCATGGTGGGGGCTGTTTTCATGTTTTGTTGATGGCTTCTCCAAGTATATGGTCAGAATACCTCCTAAAACAACTTTCTGGGACGATTCCTTGTGTCTGAGCTGGGTGAACACATCAACGGGAAGCAAAAAACCCGACCAGAAGTGAACCCCCGCCCCCCCCCCCCGCCTTTTTTTAAATCGACCCATATTTCTTTTGGATTTTCCGTTTTCCAAGGTGGACTAGAGGATGTGACACCAGTTCACCTCCCCAGATCTTTTTTGGTCAACAACAGCAGCTCGTACTGGGCTCCTTTTTTTTCCGTTTTCTTTTTTTTCCATATGTGAGGATTCGCCTCACAATTGAAACTGTGTAAGTCAGTTGAGTCACAGTTCGCTTCTTGAGGATCCAACCTTCTTTTTCTTCCTTGCGGGTTCTTCTTTTGGAAATGCCGCCGGGCGCCGGAGATCGTACGTTCCCAGCTTTTTCGAAGGGAGCGATCTTCCTCGTCATTTATTTTGCCTTTTTAGAGTGAAAGTTCGTATTTATGTTGACAATGAACGCTTGGTCGTGCAGGTGTGGACCTTTCTTTTGATTGTGACTTTTTCTTCTTTTTTGGTTGCCAGGGGCTCTGTTACAGGGCCCCGGCCGGTCGCCGTTCAAAACCCCCAGGGAGGCGGGTATCCGCTTTTAAGGTGGAAGCCTGCTTCAACAGAAACTCCGGGTTCTCAGGGACAAAAAGCGGGTACAGTGGATGCACGAGCATAAGAGTGTCAGTGGCCATCTATGGTGTTGTTCGTTCGTGCGTGGACGTTCGCTCTGGAACCTCTCCAATAACTTTCGCCATGCCCGCAATACGTGCACGCAGGGCGGATGTTGATGTGCGAGAGAAGAGATAGAGCTAGTCAAGTCACAGTGGCAACCGTGAGGTGGGCCGGGCTAGCAAGGGCGGCTCACTGGGAGGGACAAGGCGGAGGTAGTCACGCCTTCGCAGTCCCAGGCCTCTCCCCGCCTGCATGCGTTCTCGTGGTCATCGCTCCGCGCTGACCTTTTCCGAGAGAGACACAGAGAGAAGGTGCGTGCCTTCCTTCCGTCGTTCAGTTGCAGCTTCTTCCTTAAGAAGTGATGATGCCAGAGATTCTCCACGACCACGATCGACCAACCTCTGTGGCAGCCAACGTAAATCATCCCACCACCCCCGAATTCTGTGAGTCATGTTATTTTTAGAGTCATAGCTCGCTTGAGAATCCGGGATTTTAGAGTCTCCGGGTGACCTTCGTCGAATGGGGCTCTTTTAAAGCTAGGGTTTGGGGGGGCATGCATGGCTTCTTTCGTGTACACTATACTTGCTCGCTTAGGCGAGTCCAAGTTCTCGCCAGGATAGGTGAGTGCTCTTGGGCTCCCCCTTTTTCTCTTTTTTCTTGCTGCGCAAGGGTTGCAAAAACAAGAAAAGAAGCAACAAAGAGAAAATTTAAAGAAATGAACGCTTCTTTCCCCGCCAGCACGACAGACTCGTCCCAGGTATCTAGGTGGCAGGTAGGCTCCATTTTCGTGGAGGGCCACCTTGTCTCTTTGAGGGGAGGTAATCATTTCTCCCGCAGGCCGTCTGAAACAGCTGACCACAAAACCACGGCACCTACATCTCATCAGCGTTACGCGGTGGTATCGGAATGTCTTGCCAAAACCATCGTGGGACGATGCTTTTTGCCTTTTTATTTTTGCCTTCTTCTCTTTTTGTAGAGTTATAGTTCGCTTGAGAATCCGGGATTTTAGAGTCTCCGGGTGACTTTCGTCGAATGGGTTCTTTTAAAGCTATTACGGGTGGGTTTGGGGGGGCATGCATGGCTTCTTTCGTGTACACCTTACTTGGTCGCTTTGGCGAGTCAGGTTCGAAACAATTTGTGACCGACACCAAGTTCTCGCCAGGTTAGGTGAGTGTTCTTGGGCTCCCCACGTCTTACAAGTTGAGCAGGAGTTGCCCTGTAAACCGTATCGGTCCATTGTTCGCACCATGGCTCTAAGTAGAGTAGAGTGTAGAATAGCTTTGTGGAAGAAGTGGCCACTTGGACCCCTGTCGAGCGCTCCTATTTTCCCGGGAGCCTTTTTGTTCTTTCATCGAATTTGTGGAGAGCGTTCTCTTTTTCCCTCCGATGACAGCAAGTGTCAGAGCCCGGCCCACGGCAGTTTGATTTCCCCCCCTCCCCATTCCCGCCTCCTCGTGCCGGCGGGTGTTGTTTTGGATGAGCCGTCCCTTTTTTCAGACTGGTTTCTTATCAGTGAACGTCATTCGCGCGTGTTTCCGACGACCAACGTCGTAAGTTTGTTGCTTCGGTGTGATTGTCAGGCCTTTGACTACCCTGAGCAACGCTCTGTGCAACGAACGTCAGTTCGCTGTCTGTCGACCGTTCGTATTAGTTCTTTTTTTTTTTTTTTGTGTGTGTGATCTCAGTAATGGGTAACCCCTGAGCGGAGTCTAGCCCAGTTGCGCAATGCACTTACGTTACTGCCGATGCACCAGCCGGCCGCTCGTGGTGGTTGCGACGTAAACGGAACTACTGGCATTGGCTTCCTTCTTCGTGATTTGCATGTTGCTGACCACAGCACGTGTCCGGGGGTATTGTGTGTGTGAGTGTGTGTGTGTGTGTTTTCGGGCGATCTTATTCTTCTTCTTTTCTTTTTCTTTTTTTTGCAACGAGCCCGGAGCGTTGCTGGTGAGTTGTGGCAGGCTCACGCCGACACGTCGGCGCCCCTGTAGCGCTGGAGCTGCAGCTCGAGGGCGCGGAGGTCGTAGTCCGGGTTGGGCTCGGCCGCGTGGCGCGTGCGGCGCAGCTTGCAGCCGCCGGCGGCGGCCGCGGCGCGGAGCGCGCGCGCCTTGTCGTCGTCGCTGTCCGCCTTCACCGACACCAGGGGCGCGTCGTAGCCGACAGAGTCCTCGTTGGTGCTGCAGCTGCTGGCCGCGCTCTCCTTCTCGGTCTCGCGGTTCCTCGGCGACCCGCGCTGCGCCGCCACCGGGCCCGCCGCCTGCTTCTCAGCCGCTGCCGCTACAACGACAGCGGGCCGCAGGGGCCCTTGGCCTTGGTTGAGTCCTTGGCCCTGGTGCTGGGTCTGGTTCGGGTTCTGCGCTCCGGCGAAAGCAGGCGGGTGTTGGTTCACCGGCTGTGTGTACACGACCTGCACGAGGTTGCCCGCCGACGATACAAAGCACTGCTGCATGGCAGGTGCTGGCGCCCGGCAGACGTGGACGTTTGGCATCACGCTGTACGCCTGCATGCGCGTGTCCTGGGGAAAGGCGTACACAGGCACCATGGTGTACGCGGGCGGAGCATTCTGCGCCTGCTGCATGGGAACCGGCTGAGCGTACGCGAGGTGCCGGTACGGGGAGAGAACCTGCTGCTGCTGCTGGATAGAGCCTTGCTGCGGGGCTGCCGCGCGGTTGTCTTGCTGGGAGACCGGTGTGTGTTCCGCCGGCGGGGCCGTCGCGCACGGCGCGGGGGCGGTCGGCTGCGGCTGCTGGCTGGAGCCTTGCGCCTCGATGACGCCGGCCAGCACGTCGGCCGGGAGGGACTTTGTCTTGATTTTGTCGAGGACCGCGGCGCCGTGCAGAGTGACCCGCTCGGCGAGGGTGAGCTTCTTGCAGTGGATGTGGAGCTTCGTGCAGTTCGGGGCGTGGCACCCGGTGTCCTTCTGGAACGCGTCGCACTTGACCGCCCACACTTGGCTCACGTTCGCGCGCCACTGCTTCAAACAGGTCCGGCATCGCAGGCTGATGACTCCCTTCGACACACGGATCTTGTCCCACTGGTTGTGCCCGCACTTCGGCTTGCTCAGCAGGCTCGCTACCTCCGCAGCTTGGTTTTGTTGAATCTGCGACATGGTGGTTCTTGTGTGTGGGTGTTGGGTGTTCTTCTTGATCTTTTCTTTCAGATGAGCACCTGCTTTGTAGGTAAACTCGAGAAGGCCGCCATTTGTGAACATCGAAGGCTGGCATGGTGTGCATGGTGTGCATGGTATGGTACTCATCGGCATGCCAGACTGGAGCCTGGGGTAACCTCAAGAACTGCGAACCACACGGTCTGAGGGGCAGGTCACGGGTTGCCGCTTGGTGCATACGTAATCGCATGAAACGGGCAAACGAGTCACCGATAGGACAGCATCGGACGCTTTAAGCGCACAGTGATGCAGGCTAGAAGGCGCACGATAGCCTCAGAGACAGCTCGTGTGTCCAAGTCTTTCGCAGCACAACGAACGCGTCGGATCAACTCAAATCGGGAACTACACACGCACGCTTTTTTGGTCGGACCGACCAGAAAATCTCACCGTAATGGCGGGATGCCAAACCCTCCTCGCCCCTCCCACCGTTTCTTTTGCACATCGACACTTTTTAAGATCTATCTTCCGTTCCGCCCCATTTTTGCCCACATATGTCGCGTACCTGGGTCCTCCACGATATGGCCATGTCTTTTGGATGCAATCGTGAAAAATGGCAAAAGCAACGATGTACATGAGAGCTCTTGGGAGAAGGGTGGACGGGGGGTGTGGGATGTTTCCGGCTTTCGGGATCTAAGAACTCCCCCAAGCACTTGGTCTGCGGCTTTTACATCTGAGAGTTCAAGGGAACCTGGGTTGCCTGCGTTTTGTGCGGGCTGATATGTGGGCAAACATGGGGCGGGACGGAAGATCTATCTTCCGTTCCGCCGATAGGAGACGCCTGAGTGTGCAATGCATTCGATCGGGGCAACCCTCCTCAAAGCGTCCCCGCTGCACTGGAGGACTTTCCAATGCATGTTTATCCCAAATATGGAAAGAGGGGTAGATCAACCGGCGAGCCCGCACATACGCGACATACGTGGGCAAACATGGGCTATCGAACGCCTTTCGGGCGCAAGAGTCCGGCGCTTGTCCGGTGCGTGCAGTCAAAACAGGAGGTCATGCACTTCACCTATACTCGGTGACGTTCTCCAAGCGAGAAGAAGACCTCGTTGAGTTTGAGTCTGCAGCCTGGCGTTTGTGCAGTGGCTACAGGTGATGAATAGGCGTGAGGCTTAGTAGCTGGTTCACTCCAAAACTTTCCTCAGGGCAGCTAGAGCCGAAACACGAGTCAAGCCAGGCGAATCGAATGATTGGAGGCATTGGGGAAATCGCTTCCTCGGCCTCTCTACCTGCCAAACAGGGGTCTCCTTCCTTAGCAAGGCGAGTTTACCACAGCTTCGAGCCGGCGGCTGTGAGCGACCTGCCTGTCGACTCACTCAGTACGACGCGCCCCAGCTTCACGAGCTCGGGTTCCTTCACGAACCGCAACAACTCGCTGATGCGCTGGCTGAGTTTGAGCTCGTCAGCAGTCCACCGGCGGGACGTGCGGGGCGGCAGGGCTGCATTGGGGTTCCCGATGGCGGCAGCCATGCGCTGCGGGTCGGCCCAGAACCGGTTAAGCACACTCGCGCTGTCGTGGGCGGTGAGCTTCCCGGCTTTTTCGAAAGCCTTGCCCTGCGCGGCCTTGTCGCTTCCGCACCGCACGAGGGCGGGCACCAGGTAGCTGGCCACCGTGCGCTCGTCCTTCGCGGTCCACTTCGGCATCAGGGACTCGAGCTCCCGGCGGACCGAGGCCAGCTTGCGCTGCTTGTCCGCCTGGGCTTCGTCCTCGGCGCTTTCGCCCGGTGAGCTCTCGCTTCCCTCGGAGCGCGACGACTGGGCTTTCTTGCCCGCCGCCGGCAGCGAGGCGGCGCGGTCGGCGCCTTCGTACAGCAGGAACGGGTCGAATCGGTTGAAGCCGGCGCCGCCGGCCGAAGGGAAGAAAGGGTCCCCTCCGAGCTCGGTCATGCCGTCGATTTCTTCTATCTTGACGGAGGCGGGAAGGCGGGTTTGCGGGGTCGCCAATGCGGGGATGCGGGCGTCCGGTTCCACTCCCTCGCCCACGCCCAGCCCGGGGAACCCGTTGACACTTTCTCGGGCGACCGACGTCCGTGCGACGGAGAGTTGGCGGTGCAGCGCGTCAGAACGGTTCTTCTCGCTCTCGTACATCGCGAAGAGCTGCTTGCTCCGGGACGCTTCCTGCTGCGCGATGTACTCGAGGTGCCGCATCTTCAGGAGCTGGTGCTCGTGCACCTGGTGCTGCAGGTGCTTGTTTTCCGCCTCGAGCTGGGCCGCCTTCGTGCACCAGTGGTGAGCGACCTTCTCGGCTTTGTCGAGCTTGCCGACCAACTCCTTCTCGCGGGCCGCTGCGTGCCGGTTGTCGGCCGCTCGGCTCGAGACTGAGTCCTGTACTTGTTTGTAGACGTTGTCAAAACGTCCTTTCTTCCGAGCGAGGGCTCGGTGAAACCTTGAAACAAACCACCCGAACCCACCCGAGACCGTCCACAAGCCGGTCCATCCCTATCTCCTGGAACTGCATTGAATTGCCTGCCGCTGTTCACTGTAGCGAATCGAGGTCCACCACAGTCGATCAGGCCCATCCCTATCCCCTAGAGCTGCATAGAATTGCCTGAAGCTGCTTTCTTCTGTCTATCACAGTCTATCAGGAGTGGATGGACCGGCGTAGCACATTGCAGTTTCCAACACCCTTACTCAAGCCGAGCTAGTTGCATCACGACAACACGCGCCAACCGCCATTTTTCAATAATGACACGCGTCTGCTGCCCTAAAAGACGTAAATTGTTGGTGGGGCTGGGCTTTCAAGCGCGTATTGCTCACAAGATTCGCTAAACGAAGGCGTGCGATGAAAATACTCGCCGCAGCTTCTTAGCATTTTGATCGCCGACGACAACAGGCTGCATCAAAATGGGTGACCTGATCAAAGTGAGAACAGAGAGTCAAAATGCAGGGGGAAATGTGAGTAGGGCCTCTTCTTCTTGTTGCGTCCGGGGGTTGACTGGACGTTCGGTTCGTTGGACTGGTGGTGGCCGCGGCTGCAACATGCCGCCGGTCGCCTCTGCGTCAGCGTAGGGAGCCTTTTGCACTCTTGGCAGGTTCCTCTGCCATGCGTGCGGCAGGCATGATGCCCGCTGCGGCAACACGCCGCCGCCGTCTTGCACTCGCCGCACTTCGACGTGCTGTGCTCTGTGCACACCGCGATCGGCTGCCCATCGTTCGCGTGGTGATGGTGCCGGCAGCACATCTCTACCGTGGGAACGTCCCTTCGGACGAGTGCTCTGCACGCCTCACACTTCCCTTTGTGATGGGTCGCGCACGTGACGAGTGCCTTCTCTATACCGACACCCGGCATATGCACGGGGTCTGGGTGCAGTTGTGGTGGGGCAGGCAGGGCCCACCTCGCCGCTCTCCCGATCGTCCAGTCAGGGTACGTCGGGCACTGCGTCCCTACATCGCTTCCTTTCACTTGTTCCTCAAGTATCGTCCCCGTGTGTGCCTCGCGAAAGCGTGGCCTGGGCCGTATACCCGATATCCCCGTGATGCCCATGAACGACAGCGACGTCGTCGGGCACACCCTCTCTCCTCTCATGCAGCTTCCCAGCCCTTGCTGTGCCGCCAGCTTGTCCAACGCGCTCATCATGCAGCGCAGGTCGTTTCCCCGTTCTCACCCCCTTCGGCGCATTCCCGTGCAGCGGCATGCTGAGGCCCGAGAAGAGCTCAAAGTCGATCGCAAGCTCCAGCATTGACGCCTGCCCGTTCTCGGTCCATTGCATGTCCGACAGCCACGCTACCAACGCATAAAACGTCGGTAGTCAGGTCTTGTTCCGCTCCCACGTCCATGCCGGGGCAATCCGCGCGAAGGGGTGGTCAAATTTCTCGGCAGGCATCGCATTCGCTCTCGACCAGGGGGTCGTGGGGTTCCTGGCCACCCAGCCACGTGCTTCGAGCCCAGCCCGTTCCGCAAGGATTTCAGCCATCATCTCCTGGAGCCGCCTCGAGAATTGGGCATTCTCGGGTACTACCACACCGTGTTCCAGCGTGCATCTGGGCCAGTCGGCCCGGTTGGCTGCCATCAGCTCGGCATGTGCCTCTCGTCGCCGTACGTGCGAGTACGCTCCGCAGTCCCAGAATACGTGTTTCTCGTCCTCGGTGTCGCCGCTTCCACAGTGCTTGCAGCTGGGCGCCTGCGGCTCAGCTCCGGCCTGCCTCATCCGCGACGTGTACTCAGCCGTGTTCACCCCCCCCGCCAACGCTACACGTATAAGCCTCGCGGTGTGCGCGGGACATTCACGCATCCTCCAGAAGGAGTTCGTCCGCTCCAGGTCGGCTCTCTGTATGCCCTCAAATCCCGGCCGCCTCGCCACCAGTCGGGACCACGTCTTCGCCCTCAAGTCCGCCCTAACTTCATGTCCCCTCTTCGAAGGTGCCGAGGTTAACGGGTCATACGTTGCTCCATTCCTCAGCGTGCGAGACAGGGGCCCGGGTCCCCATACGTGTCCACACTCCTCCATGCTCCTCATCGCCAGTCCAACTGGCCCCAGGGGTAGGTCCCCCTCGGCGTATCTTCCCCGGATGCTCTCCATCAGAGGCAGCAGTCGTGGCAACCTCTCGCACGCCGCGTAAAACGCTGTCGTCACCCTATATGCTAGGCATGTACCGGGATCCGTCAGGTGGCCCTTCTCCTGAAAGTTTAGGACCATCTCCCTCGCGCGCTTCGGGTTGGATCCACCCCAGATCAGTCCCATCACCGACGTCGTCAGCCGTTTCATCGCCACCTTCGATACCGGCGCGAAAGAGCAGCCTGACAGCGCCGCCGGTAGCACATTCGACTGCACAATCCGGACCCGCTTTTCGTACCGGAACGGCGCATGGCGGAGGCCTTCCGCCAGGGCAGCCGCCTTCTCCACCCTCTCCGAGTCGGACCTTTCCGTCCTATTCTTCGCCGTCGAGACTAGGACCCCGAGGCACTTGACGGATTTGCTAAACCGCAGCAGCGCATCCACGCTGCGGAGTTTGAGAGTCGACTGATGCCTACGTCTCGTCGAGAACGCGACCGTCTTCTGGAGGTTTAGCTCCATCCCGGTGAGTGTGCAGAACTCGTCTACTACGTCCACTCCCTTTTGCAGGGCGGCCTCCGACAGCCTGGACAGCAGTGTGGCGTCGTCCGCGTATGACTTTGGACTCACACCCTCCGCTTCTTTCTTGACCGCTTTCATCACTACCGACAGCAGGGCATTGATGAGTATGACGGATACAGGGCACCCTTGAAGGATACCGTTGGTCACACTGAACTCCCTGCCCACCCCTAATGGTAGCTTGAAGCGTCTCGCGAGCAGTCTGTAGATAGCCCTCAGCGGCTTGAGAACCCGATTGTGCAATCCTAAGTCCTCGGCTAAGCGCAGTACTATCTCTCGCGGGACCATGTCGAAGCATTTCCGGAAGTCCAGCGCCACACCGTAGAGCGGCTCCCCGTCCAACAAGGCGTCCTCCATCTCGAGCCCAATTTCCATCAAGACGTCCTCGATCCGGTGACCCGGTCGAAAGCCTTTCTGTCCTTCTTCGATCCATTCCTCTTGCCACAGAACTATGTCCGCCAGCCTGCGGCAGGCCCATAAGCGGTACACGGCGGATGTGACGGTTATCGGTCTTGTGTGCAGCGGGTCTTGACTCTCATCCTTCGGCACCATCGACACCAGCGCAGTTGTCATGCTTGCCGGCCAGTCTCCAGTTGCTTCGACCAGGTTCATGACGTCTGCAAGTGCATTCAGCAGGGGGAGCGGCAACTCCCGCAGTTCAGCCATACGCCAGCCATCCACCCCTGACGCGCTTTTCTTCGGCTTCTTCCTCAGCAGAATTCGCAGCTCCTCCCCCGTGATTGTTCCGGCTTCCATCATATGTGGGCCGATGTGATCCCGGAACCGATCCCCAAACGGCTCGTACTCCGGCTCTGGCCCGTCCTTGTACTTACGCAGGATAGGGTCCCACGCAGTGTTCAGCACCTCGTCCATCTCGTCAACATTTGCAGTCACTCCCGCCCCCTTTCGCAACACCCCCGACGGCTCAGCGCGTCCGGCGCAGATGGTTGTCAGACATCGTCTGCTCGCATCGGCCCTCTCGTTCAGCTTGTCTCGGTATTTCGTAAACCTGGCCGCCGATCCTTCCTCTCCGAGCCTGCTCGTCTCTTCCCGCAATGCCGTGAGAAGCTGCTTCGCCTCCTCATGATTCGTTTAGCATTGAGTTCTTTTAAGTACATGAACCACATGGATTAACATGCACTGTCGTTCGTTTAGCAGCGGCTACCGGATCATGCCGTGGCACCGTCCCTTTGTGCGTCTGCTTCGCAGAAAAAGTGTGGGAAAGTAGTCCAGGACTCTGTGGTTTGAAACCATGTGGTATGGTTCCACTTCCTCCTTCCTTCGTCCGTTCTTCTTTAAAAAAAGGGGGTTTTCAAAGTGTATTGTGGCTCGTAACCAACCGCCACGGGGCACTACTTCCACCAGGTGAAAGTGTTTACGCTTTCTCGAGAGAGATGATGTAGCCAGGGGGAGTGTACTACTAGAATGGATGAACAAGTGAAACAAGGGGCAGACCTGCATGCCCGCAACCTGCTTTACCAAGGCGCAGATCTCGTTTTCCTTCGTCCGCAGCTCTTCTTGGAACTTCGCCACATCCGCTGCAACTTTGATGGCATCTGCCTCAGAGGCCGACAACGCCTCTACAGCAGTCAGCTCCTGGCGGCGCAGGCGCTGAAGCTCATCAATGATGGGCGTGACTGTGGCTGCGAACCACCGCGGCACGGGTCCACGTTGGGGAATGGTCTGTTGCATACAGGTCGCCATGTGCCTCTGAATGGCCTGGACGACTGAATAGACTACCTGATTGCAAGCAGTCAAAGCAGTTTCTTCCCCCACCAGGCTGAGGTCAACCTCAGCTTTTCCGACTTCGGACGCTTCCTCCGCAAGAAGCCGTCGGAGACACCGGGAGAACTCCTCTATTGCACGGTGTGCGATTTCCGTCTTCTGTTGGTGGAAGTCGCGTGGTGGTGAACTGACAGTTGGACGCAAGGGCACGTCCCGCCTGGCGCTGCGAGCAGGTTGGCTTGACTGTTCGGTAGGGAGTGGTTGGTCGACGTTCATCGAAATGGCAGCAGCTTGCAGTGTGGCCACCTTGCTTGAGATTGGGTCGACTGGATAGAGGGGTCGCCCTCGGTTTCCCACTTGACAGGCGCGGGGATGGGCCTTAGGAGAGAGCTCCACTGGCTGCCGTTGACGTGCACGAGGGCCGTTCAGCGACGACACGATACCGTCGATGATTCCTTCCGCTTGCGCCCTGTCCACCTGCCGGAGAATTCTCGCCGGGCGGGTCATCCTCCTGAGGGAGAACCCGCATGGAAGTCTGCCGCTAGGAGGCCCCCGGCCCTGCCGACGTTTACTACCCGCGGTGCCTGAGAGGTGGCTCCGCGCTGCCTGTCGGCCTGGCCCGAGGTCAGGCGCTGCATGATTTCTTTTGACCATACCCTCCCCTGTCGGTTGCTTTGTCGGATGTGTACTGCAGCGCCGCAAAACTGGCGCAGGTTGGCTCGCGGACCGCCTCGCGTGCCTAGAGACGTTTCGTGTAATTGTGCAGATGCTTTGAGCTATCTTTGTGTCTCACCAGTCCGTTCCTATCTGGACGGTGCTGTCGGGAGGGGATGAGCTTACCCTATCCTAATATTGGTGACATTCAGAATAGAGCTTTACTTGGCTTGGCGAGATCAGGCCGAACCTTGTGCTTTTGTTCCGCAAAATCGGCGAATCTAATAAAGCAGGGATTTTGGAATAGCCGCGTTGTACAACACCGCACGATTCCTTTCCGCATCGTGTCTCGGTCCTTGGAGCATACGGCCGACCATCAGCCCGGACCAAGATTGTCTGCGGACAGAACAGCGGTTTGTGTCTGGTTTGTCAGTTCGTAGCTCATCACAGCCAGGATCATGCTACGAGAGTGTTACAACCGTGCGGCTGCGACTCACTACTACTACTACGACCGACTTGTCTTCTTTTTACCTCAATTCCATCGGACCTTCGGATTCGAGTTTCTGAATTTTGGTGGTGGGGGGAGTCTGTGTAATTCGTGCTGGATTTGGGTATGAAGAACTGGGTTGGGAAAAGGATTGAGGATGCACCCCTTGCCGTCAGTCGCCAGAATTTCCCATTTTGCTATTCTGGAGAAAATCGAAGAGAGGGGGGTAAGGAAAAGGTGATAAAATGGCTTAACCAGAAGGATCGGGCACATCGCTTTCCAAAGAAGCAAACCACGGCAAAATGATCCACATATCCAGAAGAAGCAAACTAGAACTTGTCCACAGACTCACCCGTTGTCAGGAACATGTGTACTAATTTCACGGCGCGCTATACCCGAGTACTTGTAAGCGTATTCGTGCTTCAGGAAGGCACCTCCTTCTTGAAGTTGTAAGCGAAGTCTTGTAACGGAAGAGTTTTTAGAGTGAAAGCTTTTTGAACCTTGCATTTTAAGTTTTTTCGAACGGTCGCTGCGAAAAACCACCCACTGCCTGATTGGTTCCAGGTGGTTTGTACGTGCCAATTTGTCTTCCCTCTGTCTACAAATCTCCTCGGGTGATGTATTGCAAGAGTTTGTGCTGGGGTAGGGACGCGCGATACGACTACCAGAACATTTCGGAAGGCGACTTCCTTCCTCTTCGAAAACTTTCAACTTCGCAAAGCCAAGGGCGACAGACCCCTTCGAGCTTTGTGAGTGCAAAAGGGGTCTTCTCGAGGGCGCCCGGTGCTTCTGTTGACGAAGGCTAGCGGAAGATAAACAAATACCGGTGCAACTAGCAATGGGATAGGCCGGCAGGTGCGTTGAACACCTACGCCCGGCACTAGACCTGAACGTACCTCCTTTGAGATTCTGGAAAACGAGAAAGTGGATTCTATATAACTGGATTACGACAAAGTGGATTATAATCCACTTTGTCGCCAATCCACTTTGTCGCCTAATCCACTCTGTCGCCCTGTATGGGGGAGTAACAGGGGTACCTCAGGGGCCTTCCGAGGGGGTCATTGCGACCATGGGGGGGCGATATGTGCGAGTACCGAATCCTTGTTGTCGTCAACACGGTAACCAACACTGCCATCTCGTTCACTTTGCAAGTTTCTTCCGTAACCGAACATGAACTTGGCATCACTCTTCATCGCGACGGACCTAAACTCACTTTCGATGGTTTCAATGAACTTAAACAGCTAAAAATAGTCACTTTCCCTGTGGGGAACCTTTTGTGAAAGGGTCCCCCTATACAGTTCGTGCCAGTTGCCAGAAGCGACAAAGTGGATTATTACTGGACTATAATCCACTAATAATCCACTTTGTCGCGACAAGGTGGATTATAATCCAGTTTGTCGCGACAAAGTGGATTATAAATCTACTTGTCGGAATCCAGGTATATAGATTCCGTTTTGTCTTTGACCCTATTTATTTATTGGGAAAAATAAATTCCCTCTGGTGGAAATGGCTTGAGGAGCGTGACGATAAATTCCGTTTATTTTTGACAGGATTCCGTTGTGGTTACACAGGCCGGACAAATAAACGAATTTGTTTTTTCCGATCTCGGAATTTATTTTGCGCCGCCAGCTATTTTCAGTCGAAACAAATAAATGAAATATATTGTCCCTCGGGAAATAAATTCGTTTATTTTTTCGTGGGGGTCGTAGGCAGAAATCTGTAGGGGAGACCGCTCGCAAATTTTTTCTTCTCCCTGTGGTGAGTGAAATCGCGTGTTTTGAGCTCGTTTTGAGCCAAATCCGCTAGTGTTTGACCCTCAGCGCTCAGAGATCTGTGAAGAAACCCCCTCCCGTGAACGCTCCGGCCAAGTACTGCGTGTCAGGTCGAGTTCAGCGACAGTGATGTCACACATGCTGCAATTCCATGAAGTTCCAGTGCTAGAAAACTTGTGTCACTTTCAGTGTGTTTGAGTCTCGTTGCAACACCAACTGTGAGTCATCCTGAACATACTGGGTGCCAGCTGCCTGAGTTTGTCTGCACTGTGCTTGCGGTTCTGAGCAACTCGACTTGCAGCAAGCTGACCAAGCGTGCACCTGTTGATCACCTGCTGTGCATGTGCATGCGACCGAGCAGTCGCGTTGCAGACTACAACACACCAGCTCCTCGCGACTTCTCAAAGTTCACGCCATGCTGTAGCAACATGGATGTTTTGTTTCCATTCTCGGGAATCTAGTTTTCCCAACCATTGTACTTGCGATTCTGAGCTACTCGACTTGCAGCAAACTGACCAAGTGTGCACCTGCTGATCATCCGCTCGTGGCTCGGGGTTGCAAACCCCCCCTCGGGCCTCCCTCGCGACTAAAACCGACACCTCGACAAAATAAACGGAGATTATCTTGCCGAATAAATGCTTATTATTGAAGGCGCGGTAATCATACATGGTGCTAACTTGCGGCGAGGCAGACGCTCGTGAAGTGGTGAAAAAAAAAATCTACGAGCCGTGGTGCCATCCGAGGTAGTGTATTTTCTTTTCCCCTCAGCTTGTCTTGTGTGGGGCCGGGGCCAGTCAGCCTTCACTAGCATCAACGTTTGAGCACCTTGTGTGGCTTTTCAGTAGCTGGCTTGGAACCCAACCGTCCGTCGTGCGCAATGCACTTCCACTTGTTCGTCCAGATGTCTCCGGCGCCGACCAACGTCTCTTCAAGATCAAGGAGCAGGGCATCCACTTAGTGAATCGCCGGGAAGCAGTAAAACCCGTTGAGCTGGGAAAACAGGGCCCGCAGAAAGTCGTGCACGTCATGCTGGGCCTTGTGTCGTACCCCACATCCGTTGTCGCAGTGTGCATTTCGTCCGGAACAAAAGCCCCGCCTCCTGTGGCCATTCTTGATTGCGTCCGGAGCAGGTAGGAGTGCACGTTCCCAAATGGCGGTGGAGACCTCAAACTGTGAGACTTCCAAAACTGGACGGAAAGGAGATGCAGAGGAAGCACGAGTTCAAGCCACGCGGACGTACAAGAGCAGTTGTGTCGATTCATCGTGGGAATGCTAAGCGCGTAACGAACCACTCACCAGGAAGGTGTTGGGCACCGGATTCCAAAGGAATCGGAAAACAAAAGTTTGATCGTGCGTGTTTTCTGATTTTGACACAGCACAATGAAGTGCTGACAACAGCATGAAGCGGGCGCAGTGCGGTATGATGTGGTGAACTGGCGCAGTAAAGCATGAAGTGGTGACGATGAAGTGGTTAAGCGCAGTACGGCATGAAGTGGTGAAATGGCGGAGCACAGTGAAGCGGTGAAATGGCGAAGTAAGGCATGACAATGAAGTGGCTAAGCGCAGCAAGGCATGAAGTGGTGAAGCGGCGAGCATTGAGTGCGATGATGAAGTGGTGAAGACAGTGGCTTACATATGGGTTTGGTGCTCGGATCAAGTCCGAGCATAGGATAATACAGGGGGTCTTTTGCGCACCTCAAATGCGCAAAAAAATATACATAATATATATTATGTATAGGTCGAGTGCCTGTCCAAGAGCCTGGACAGGAAATATTCATTCTGGGCCCCTCCAAAGTAGTAGTAGTAGTATGTGTCGTCTGCCGAAGCAGCCGGAGACAGCAGGCGCAGGGGGCAGGTCTTGCTTTGCAATTTTCTTCTTCATGGAGACCCGCCACCGGCAATCCCGACTGTCCAATCACTGTCGAGAAAATTTTGTGCCCTATAGTGATGAGGTGGTTGACCAGGCCCCCACGAAGCCTTATACACAACACGGCTACAACACGAGGATGCAGCCCTGCTTAGGTGTGCACTCAGCCCCCTCCAAAAAATAAAATAATTCGTCCATAAATTGCATGGCCATAAAATAGAATTCCGCATATTAAAGGGCCATAAATTGTCAGGGTGTACAAAGCCTTCAGGCCAAAAAACGTTCAGATGCGCAAAACACCCGTTTTTGGCTAAATTATGCACTGAGTCCGAGCCAGGGGATTAGTTTCCGTTGCAGATTTAGACCGACGGTCTAAATCTGCAAGCCGGACTTGGCCGGGGGGAAAATAAGAGCTCGTCACTCGCACAACCGCGGCTGATACAAAACTAATGATGATGATGTTGATGTGAAGAGAGAGTTGTTTTCGTTGAACGCAGTGCCTGATCGTCTTTTACGTAAAGCTGGATTCAGGACGCAAGTGAAAACGCCACGGTTTGCGGCGACGAGCTTCTCATTTCCTCCAACATTTCATGTTTGGTAAAAAAAAAAAAATGTTCAAAAAACGGTGTTCAAGGTAAATCTAGGCGGGGGGTATGGTGTTTGTAGCAGTGTGCTGAAGGTGCTGGAAGGCTGCTGAGAGCCGCTGCCGTTCAATTTTGTTCAGCTTCGGGTCGGCAGGTTGCAGCTGCCACTGTGCTTCATTACCGGGCCAAGGTCCTGTTTGACAGTTGAGTATCCCACACGGGCTGAGAGTTGCCCACACATGATAAAGGGGGGGCGGAGTTATTTTTACCCAAATTTTTCGTCGCGCCTTCGGCGCGATGTTGCTAAAAATAACGCTAAAAATGTTGTTGTAAGCACGGCGGTGCACACCAAAACCGTCGACCTATTATCACAGGAATCATAGGAAAATAGGTCCCCAGGTCCACCCTTCAGCTGCCTGACGAGACTGTCTGTTTACGATTTGGACTGTTTTTGGAGCGCGTCCCCTTATGGCACCCAACCCAGAAGCATTCGGAAACCCCCGAAAAGCTTGATCCAGACTGGTGTAGGTTGAAAAAACGCCCGCAAAATGTGTCGCCAAACTGACGGGGTGACCATAATTGACCCATAAAGGACCCATGAAGACCCCTCTTTTGCCGAACGAAGTTGTGGAGATGTGTCGGCTCCGCCCCAAGACGCCATCGGCGAAAACGGCACCGAAACACCGCCCAAAACCACCCCACAGTAACGGTCTAAATCTGCAAACCCCGGAAGCCTGCAAACTAATACCCTGGTCCGAGCAACCAAAAAAAAAAAAAAAAAAGCACAGAATGATGCCCGGCTGAGGGGCCCAGTAGTAGTGCTACATTACAGCAGTCACACTAGCGGTACACAGCACCGGTTACTGCACCTTTGGATCATCGTTGAAGCAACGTACAGCCTCAATTTTGGAACCTGCGACTGGCCCAATAGCTTGAAACTATTTTCCGCGCCTGCGGCGCTGGTATTTCTGGTTTGTGTATTGTTTCATGACGTGTTGCCAAGAAAGCGAAGACCGCGGCTGTCCGCCCTGCTGTTGAAGATTACTGCCAAGTGTTCTTGAATGATTCCGGCACACTGCTACAGTACCCCAACACTCTCGCCTTCTTCGCATGGCTCTTTTGCTTCCGATCTGTGGTGGACAGTAGTGACATCCACAACAAAAGAGGTGCCCTGTCGGGTACATAAACGTGCAGTTGTGCCGCAACTGGGATTTTTAGTAACTCCCAGCAACTTATGGACAGTTACAGGGGAGTACTTTTTATATATAAGGCCCTGCGGTGAAGTGGTGTAAAAAAAAAAACGCAAAATCGGTGAAGCGGTGGTTAGCGCCATGTATGGCGGTAATGACCGTCCGAAAGGGGGCTTCAAACTTATGACACTGGGACACCGAAAGTGCACTCTCATGATGGCAGCTTTTTCGAGCAACGTGAGAAGGCTGCTCGAGTGCTCGCACCTGAACCGACAATCCCGACCAAAAGGACTGAAGCAGCAAGGAACAGGTGGTCCGGTCATTTCGGGTTACAGAGCTGCCCCGAACCACACTGCCACAGGCCGTCTGGCAGGTCCGGCAGACGACCTTCGGCTTTCGTAGGATCACCCGTGAACAGCTGCGCACCGCCTCCAATGCAATACACTTCACGTAGAGTCCCCCGGATAATGGCCGAAAAAACAGCACAGTTGTACTGCTTCGGGGTGAAAACTTCAACCTTCCTTGTAAGACACGTACTCCACCCTGCCCTAAGGGTGCGACTTACACTTAACCTCACTCTTCTCTCTGTCACTGGCCTTGTCTGGCCGCTCCCCAACAGCGAGCCAGAGTGCGAGCCAGCATCGTTTTTTTTTTTTTTTTTTTTGAGCTTCTGTCGCTTCTTCTCTTTCTTAGCCAGGCTACACAAAACCCCTCCTTCCCACCGCCGTACATCTATTCTGATTTCAACGTCCGCTCATACGACGGCACCCCTCTACCGCGGCAAACGCCAACGGCGCTGTCGGGTGTGGGGCAAGAAGCGCGGAAGCTTGTGGGCTCTGTCGAAGTTGTTGTGGCAGATTCTAGATCCGCGGCTCGTGCCCGGGGGCCGCTGAGTTCCCTTCTACATCAGGAGCTGGGAGGAGCGTGGGGGTTTGTCATTTCTTTTTGAGTAATTTACCTGATAGCCAGCAGGTACAATTGAAATTCCCCTACCGGTATGTTTAAGTATGTAAGTTACAGCCAGCGAGAACAAATTTAATTCCCTTTAATTTTATAATCCACCTGGTCCAGACAAAAATATCGGGGAGTTTCGGGGAATTTCGGGAAGTTTCGGGGAATTTCTTTGTGGCGACCACTTTCCCTGCAGCCGGCGGGAGGGGGCGACACGATTCCCCCACGTTGCACAGAGCGGCCCTGTGTTGGCTATGCCCCACAGCAACAACCCGAGCACGACCAGCAGAAGAGACGGGAGCGGGCCCTCGCCGGGGATGCTTGAAGCGACGAGACGCAAGCTGCGAGCGCCGGTGCCGCTACCATCGACCCCCAAGACGCCACAAAGGAAGCGGCGGCAACACCGCCATCAAGAACGCCGCAGCAGGCGACAACACTAGGACGGGGCTGGCAACGAAGCGGCGGCGGAAGGACCCGTCATATTGAAGACAGATGGCGTGCACTCCGCGGCGGGCAGAGGTGCAAGAAAAGGTACAAAAAAATGTGGCACGAAACGACCGCCCGAGACCGACGAGCCAGAAGGTAACAAGCGCCGGAAACATGACACGCGGTGCGCTCTAAAGAGGCAGAGTATCGCCACAGGTTCTTTGCATTCTAAGCCAAACCACCAGAGGCGAGGAGTAAGGTTGATCATCAAAAGAGAGGCACGATGGCCGATGCTTGGCCGAGGATAGGATGGCTATGGCGGCTGGAACAGAGAGATAACGCTAGATGAGAGTCCTCCTTGTTTGGGCAAGTCACGCCTTCACAGTCCGAGGGCCTCCCACCCACCTGCATACGGTCGTCGACTGATCTTTCTCGAGAAGGACGAGTGGAATGCGGGTGCCATCGTTCCGGTGATTTCCGGTTCCTCCTGTACTTTACAACTCCCCACATAAGTGGACGTGGACTCCGAAGTGTGACACACCATCAACCGACCTTTCAACCGGGTACACAAATTCAGAATTTCCTTCCCCACCCACCCGCCCTGAGCCCACAGAAAATGGGCTCGCCATACACCTAGGGCTGGCGCCTTTACCCTTGGCAAACTACACCTGGTGGAGTGCACGTTTTCATTGTCCCCATTCTCGAACACACTCAGCTTTTCCTGTGATTCGTGTGACTTTTAACAATCTTGTCCTTTCACCCCCACTCCTTCCTACAGCAGGACAGGTCCTGCTCTGTGGGCAACCAATGTGTTCCCACTCAGGCTGGTAGAACTGGTCATCCTGTCCAGGCGTCCAGACTGGTGGGACATGTCTGTCGGGCTGGTCTGGTCTGGTCCAGGCGTCAAGCTGGTGGTCTGGTGTGGACAAGCTGTCCAGGCTGGTGGACTGTTCTGGTCAGGCTGGTGCGTTCAGGGAATCCAAATTGTTTGCTGCTGGCTATAAGGGAGCTAAATTTGTTTTGCTGCAGGCTATAAGGGAATTAAATTTGTATTGCTGGCTCGAAGGGAATGAAATTTGCTTTGCTGGCTCGAAAGGAGCTACCCCTTTTTTTTCTGCTGCACGTGGCACTCGTCGGAGAGCACCAGGCCAGACGTGAACCCTGCTACGACCTTGCGGCTTGCCGGCAGGTACTGTCTGGGGAACTGGATGCGGTCACCCTTCTGGCCGGCTATGACAGAAGTCTCCGACGGAACGAGCAGTACGCAGTTGTCCCCCCGCTGAGTCCAACCTTTGCAACCCTTCCCTTGCAGGCACTCGATGCAACATGCTCTTGAAGAGGCTGTCGACATTTTGACTTGCACTTCTGACGTTCCTGCCTTAGGGTTAGCAATGTACCGATGGTCCGCCTCCTCGAAACACGTTCCGTTAAGAGTCTTCCCGTTCTTCTCGTAACGAAGGTCAACAAACGAATTGCCAAGTGCAGTTGGTAGACCGAGATGCGTGAACCGTGCCCTTAACGCACGGACAAAACGCAGGACCGAAAAGCTGATCACGTCATTCAAATCAATGGCGTCAAGCATCACCCTCCATCCCCTCAGGTCCAAGCCCGCCCGCTTCTGCTTGCGGAAGTAGTACTGCAGCGCCTTCGTCCCGTAGTGGTTGTAGCCGATGCCAGCGGCGCAGCATTTCGCGGTGAAGTCAATGGGGTCATTACCTTGTGGTACCGTGGCGAGCCACGCATCGCACTTCTTGGTGTCGTGGTGGTTCTCGTAGCAAGCCGGATCCCGAAAAGGCAATGTAGCAGGTCCCGGGCTGCGGTTCACCCAACTCCTTGCCTTCCGCCTTTTCCACCACGATGTATTCGTGATGTAGTGGATCCAGCCCATGTGGTCAATGGTTAGGCACTTGCCCGTGTTGAACAGCATCTTGAAGTGCCGGCATTCGGAGCAGAAACTGAACCGAGACGCCTGGCAAGTCTCCTGCCACGAGTTGTAGTTTTGGCTCGTCAACGCCGAGCAGTCGCCCCCCGAAGACAGGAAGTTTTCGGTCATCAACCCTGAGGGCTGCAAATGGAACCCGCTCGCGCCGAAGCGCTCCCACCTGATCTTGATCGCGGCCTGGTTGGGGTTGCACGTGTTCTTGACGTAATCCGCGAGCGAGCAGCCCTTGTGCGGGTACATGAACTCGTCGGTGTCGGCGAAAAGGAGCCACTGGACGCGGGTGCCGACGAACTCGGCGCAATGCTTGGGCGCTGCACAGTTGTGCGGCTTCACGCCCTTGCCGCCTTTGTGGTCGGGATAGATCTGGCAGCCCGGGTGCGTCTTCGGCATGCTGCCCGGGATGATTGTGACGAATCCGAGTCTCTCGTAGAACTCGAGGACCTTCTGCGTTCCGTCCTCAGTCGTCTCGTCGTTGTCGTTGACGATCCACAAGTGGTCCACCCCTGCTATTATTTGAAGCTCAATCCACTCCTGGATCCACGCCACCGACGACTTGGTCCCAGTACAGACTCCAAGATACCTGGGTGTGTGTATTTGTGTGAGATAAAGTTCATGGCTTTAAGTGGGTAACGGCTGAATCGAAGTGAAAGTGACAAGTTTTGAGCTTCCGCCACGCGCGACTCCTCTCCGAAGGGTGCGGGTTTGCAGATAGAGCGTGGGAGGTTGTGTGAGCTTTTCGACCCGGCTGCATTCGGCTCAGGAATTCTGTTTCTTGTGGTGTTAGGAGCGCGGGGGGAGGTTTGTTTTTCCGGCCCCGTGGCAACAGCTGAATGTCGTGGTATCTCACTCGAGCTCTCTGTGCAATGAGCTCGTCTTGGCTAGCTGTTTCCAGCTGCTAAACCACACGTTCCACGTAGGGCAGGGCCCACGACGACGCGGCGACAGTCGGAGAGAAGGGCCGACAAAAGGCCGTAGAGGGGGGGCCCGTGGTACGTGCCAGAGGGGATCTCGAGACGAAAGGCGGGAGGTGTGTCCCCAGCACCAGGAGGAGAAGGTGAAGTGCGACGCGTGCGAGCGCCGGGCCAATGACAGCGGACAAACGGTTTAGAACGAACACGACGCAGGAGTGCGTTGACTACTCCATCAAAGTTGTCCGAATGGGCAATCTCCAAGTTGCAAAGCGTGGTCATGGACAGATGGGGCTGCGGCCCCGCAAAAAGACTTTCGTTCTGAGTAGCGTGTGAAATCGAGGCCGGTCACATCCACGCGAACGGTGTGACTCACGTTGCCTGCAAAACGCACAAGAAGCGTTTGAGATGTACAAAAAACAGCTGGAAACAATTTCTGAGAAGGCTGGTGCCGCTGACTCTCTGTAGGTTCCTCCTCTCCTATATCGCACTCCTCTTCTTGCGCTTGACCGGCTTTGACGCTGGTTTTGCGACTCTCTCATTCCCGGACAAAAACACTTTTACCAGAAACCTGGCAAATTTGCTTTGATTCGCTTTTATTTGCTTTTATTCGCATTGATTTGCTTGCATACTATGATGTTAAGTAATAAAACGCAAAAACGCATACCATTCTGATTCTGGCTTGATGCGGATGCCAAGCGATTCTAGGTTCTTGAGATTGCTGTCTTCGACCGTTGAAGGGGAGGATTTGCGGGCTTCCAGGATGCCAAGCGATTCTAGGTTCTTGCGATTGCTGTCTTCGACCGTTGAAGGGGAGGATTTGAGGGCTTCCAGGATGCCAAGCGATTCTAGGTTCTTGAGATTGCTGTCTTCGACCGTTGAAGGGGAGAATTTGCGGGCTTCCACGGGTTTCGTCGGTGTCGATGGAACGCGATCGCGAAACGTGTCCGACATCATGATCACGATGGCCAGCACAAACAACATAATACCCCCAAATTTCACGGGTGTACCCGCCATTGTGTTAAGAGCCTCTTCCTCCCAGGAGGCGCTTTTATGCAGCCGTCCCCCCAAACTGCGAAAGCTTACTACGACTCAGACTCTTAGTGAACCAAAAACTACGAAAAGAATGATTGTCTTGCTCAGAGCGACAAAGCAAATGGCCCCCAAGGGCTGTCCCTCCTACAGCCCTCCGGCAAGCCGGTGACGCAGCGTCGGCGAAAGTGTGGCTGCTGTTCCTTCTAATAATAATGTCCTTTCTTTCGTTCGTGACTTGTTCTCCTGGTACGATTGCTGAAGCAATCGCAAATGCCAGTGATGCATTGCACAACACCAACAACAGCTTACGTAAGGAGCCAGTTAGGGACATGTCCACACCCTATCTCCTGGAACGCATCGAATTGTCAATAACGGTACGAATTATCTGTTCCATCTCTATCCTTTGAGTCCTTTCTTAACATACACAGATGTACAGAGCTCTGCAATACCGCGCTGCGTTATTTTGCACACAGAGCTCTGTACATACCCGTACACAACACACACGGGGCTTGTCAGAGCCTTCACAGCTTTACGCCAACCCCTCCAGACTCACCACCAGGTGACTTTTCAACATTCACATCTCTCACTCGTTTGTTTGCTCGTCAGGTGCGAGCGTGGCTCATGCACTATGGACTCTACGATTTCCTTGGCTCGGTTTCTATCTGGTACTGAAACAAACGAAGAGAAAGCTTGTTTTCTCGTGTCCTGAAGAAGCACAACGCCTCGTAAAGACCGAAACGACGAGTCTATTTTTTTTTTGTCGGAGTGTTACAGATAAGTTGTGTGGATACAGGCTGCTTTGAGGCACGGCAGTACCGAAGTGTCTCACTACGAAGAAAGCTGGTGGTTGTCGTCATTTTTACGAGCTGCAGCGACCTTTCTCACAGGCCCTATTCTGACCTAGGGAGAAACGAGATGCAAGAACACAGATGGAATTGTGGTGGGCGCAACATCGTTTCCTGTCTGCGCCGTGTGCAATTCACCGCCAGAATATGAGACGATGCCAAAAGGGGAGTCGGAGTTTTGGGCAGAAATATGTTGGCAGTACGTACGTTGCCTATCCGTCTGCCCGAACCTTCCCCTACACGGTGTGTTCCAACACCGGGTGGGGGATATACCTGTGCGTTCGAAGTGTCGGGTGTGGGTACACCCGCAATATGAGATCCAGTGACCCGCACAAACAGGTGATCACAGGCGAATAACACTAGATTTGCGGGTGTGCCAGCAAAATGGACAGCACAGTTTAGCTCCCCCCCACCCGGTGCTGAAGCACATCGTATGGCGTTCTACCACATAGCATCTCTGCGCGGACACAATAGGTTTTAATGGGGAACGCCTTCCGCATTCCGCGGTCTGTCCGAGACTGATCAAGCTGGGTGTCGGTACCGCACGGTGAGGTCCAGCCTCAGTTAAAAGAGCCTCTGCCAGCGTCACACCGAGTCTGTCGCCACAGCGCCCGCATGAAGGAAGCGCAAAAGGCGAAGGCTGACTCTGCCGCTGCCCTCCGCGCGCAGCTCGAGGCCCCAGAAACGAAAGCCCAGGCGTCTGCTTGAGGTTTGTTATCACCCCCAGGCCCAGAACGACACCGCTGCCAGCAAAACGCAAGACGAGCGCTGGATGCACCTTTTCGGCTCCGGCCTCCCGCCGAACCCTCCGCCAGCAGCCAACGCCGGCGGCGCGCGCCCACAAGGCACAAGGCACAAGGCACAAGAAGAAGGCACAAGGCACAAGGCACAAGGCACAAGGCACAAGAAGGCACAAGGCACCCCCCTCATGGTCGCCGCTTCTTCCTGCGACCTTCCGATGGCGAAGCTTTTCGAGGCGCGGACAGGCTCCGCTCAGCCTCGCTTAACGGGGCGGAACCACAGGCGAACTCAACTGCGATAGAACGGTCTGAGAGCTCCAGGCCGAGAGCATGTCGCTCGAGACAGCAGGAGTTGTTGCGTTGCTCCACAGCAGATTATCGTCATTGAGCAGGATCCGGTACCGCGGTATAGCCCCGACTTCCTGCAGGTACCGAAGAGCAACCTCTGAAACCCTGTTACTGCCGCCCAGGAGGCGCGCAGCGGGCGGAAGCAGCTCGTGGCAGCTCGAGGCCCCGGAACCGAAAGCCCAGGCGTCTGCTTGAGACTCGCCAATGACTTCGCTGCCCAGCGAAACATAGACGTGCGGCTGGATACTCCTTTTCGGCTCCGGCCGCGCTGCGCTAAGCGCTGCGCGCGCTGGAAGCGCGCACAGCGCGAAGCGCATATTTAGTCACGGGCGCACTTCGGCTCCGGCCTCCCGCCGAACCCTCCGAGGCACAACCAGGCCCGCCAGTTCCTTACTCGACCTTTACTTGGCCTTTCCCCGACACGTCGAGTGAGAAGTACTGAAAGAACGCAAGGCCCGAGAACAAATGCCACAGTCCTGTTTGCGTTTGTTTGTGCGTGCGTGTGCACCGTGTGTAACCTGCGTGTTGTCGCTTTTCAGAACGAAAGCTTTTTTGCGAATACAGGGTTCCAAGGTACTTTCGTCGATTGGCTTACTTTGTAATGGGGCAGTCCATGCAGGTTTGGGTGGATAAAACGGCTTCATTTCCTGGTGAATTTGAAAATCTCAAATTCAGCTCTCTAGCGAGCTAGCTTTCCCGGGAAAAGCCACGGGTGCCCCTATCCAGGACACCTCCCCACGGGGGGAAAATCTTAGTTTAATGTTTAGGCAGAGCACTGCCTCTCATGCATGGTTGATGCTAGCATCAAGTCTTCTTCGAGGAAGATGTCGTCTAGGAAAGGGATGCAAAAAGGGGGGGGGTAAAATTATTTTTGCATTTCGGCATACCGTGATTGATCCTCAAATAGTCGTTTGTGTCGTCCAAACCCTTCACAAAGAAGTACATGCTGACGGCCAGTGTAGCGGTGGCGGTCAGGAACTTCCGCCGTTCTGCGGGAGCCCGCAGGTAGCTCGGTGGCTGCCGGTCGACGACCACAAACTTCGCGAGGCAAATGAAGACAGACAGCAGCACGGGGACCACCGTGTACGCCAGCACCCAGGGTGCCTTCTCCTGCGCCCACGTCGTGAGCACGACGAAAAACCAGCGGAAAAACTCGTCGGTCTTCGGGTCCCTGTTGTCCATGAGCCACAGCATCAGACTCACGAAGGTCAAGATCGCGAATACGTTGTCGAGCCGGTGCCACTTCCCGTCATTCATCCCGAGGATAGGCTGCCGCGTTACTTCGCACGCGTGGTACAAGAATGAGACCAGAGTCGTCGCGATACCGATCCACATTTCATAGTAGCACCGGTGGCGGTAACACCGCCAGACGCACGGAATATTCGCCGCATTCGTGCCGGCAACGACCAGCAACTGGACCAGCGCCTCGTTGGGCGTCAGAGGCGGGAGCTTCATAGAACCGACCGTGCTTTCCAAAACACGCACACTGCCTTCCCGACCACCCCCACCCAGATCTGCTTTGGTTTCGACGTCCATCAACTCCACTCCCGCTTCGAGACGAAACGTCTTTCGCTCTGTTGAAATCACCCAAGTAAAGGGTTCACGGCGCTGAAATGTGGCCGTGCACACAAAGGCAAAAGCGAACCGAGAAGGTCCTTTCAGACAAAAGGTGTAAAACCCCGGACTTCGTCGACCCAGCGTTGGAAAGCGCTGGTCGAAGTCCGCCCCTGGAATTGAATTGAAGCACAGCCTGACCACCGGCTCCAACAGCGCCGCCCCTCGAGAGGAGAGGTAGTGAGCTGCCGCCAGACCTTGAGTTAAACCCTTTCAAGTGAGCCGGAGCCATAACACGAAGCACACCAACTGCCTGCAACCGCACACTAGTATAATACTGTTATTGGCCTCAGAGAACAGGTATCGGGCGCTTTCCACAGATGCACGGCATATTCGTACTGCAGCATCTGATCACGTGGCATCGTCTCACACCGAAACCACCATTACCATCTTCGCGAGGCGTAACAAGGTCAAATGCTTGGCAGAGATGCCCTTCCACCAAGCACGATTGGGCAGAGAATACGATCACAAACTCTTGCACCGGGTGATTAGCCACCGTGTCATCTTGGCAATGACGGCGGATTCGGCCACGTCTTGACAGACTGCGGCAGCTGGAGTGATTGCAAGCGGCCCTCTTCGTCCCGCGGCACAAAGCACGACGGCATCGCCCCGCACCGTGCGCAGGCGCACGGTGGCGGTGAGGTTGCGGGTCCCCAGCACGCTGTCGCTGGCCACTTTCGCCGTCTGCCACCTTCCGTGAGATCAGCGTTTCTGTGTAGTCGTGAGGCCCCGTCGGCACGCGTGAAGCACCTACGCCTCGATGCCCCTTTGAGGTGGCGGTGGTAGCTCCCACCCACTATGGCGTACTGCTAGTGGCTGCTGATGGCATCCCTGCTAGCATCCACCGTGGTGTGTGGACCACATACACACATCAACGACTTTTGCATTAGACGAATAGAAGCCACCGTAATCTTCGCAAGGCTTCGCAGAGGATGCGACCACCGACTCTTGTGTCACGATTAGAAGCCGCTGTCATCGTTGCAAGACTTCACAAAGTCAAAGGATGCGACCAGACTCTTGCGTCAGACAATTAGAAGCCACTGTGTCATCGTTGCAAGACTCCACAAAGTCATATGACCTCTGGCATCGACAGTTAGAAGCCGCTGTTCTCATCTTTGCAAGCCGTGACGGCGGATTCGACCCACGTTTTGACAGACTGCGGTAGCTCGAGGGATTGCAAGTGGCCCTTTTCGTCCCACGTGGCGCGCCACGACACAAAACACGACGGCATCGGCCCGCAGGTGGCCTTGAGCAGGCGCATGGTGGCGGTGAAGTTGCGGACCCCCAGCACGTTATCGTTGCCCATCGTGTACGCGTAGCTTATTTCGTCGTCTGTTACCTGCCGTGAGATCAGCTTCTCTGTGTAGTCGTGACCCCCCGTCGGCACGCGTGTAGCACCCACGTCTCTCGCTGACTTGCTGCTCACCTTGTACCCAGGTTGCGCGTCAAAGTCGAGGAATACAATCAGCGACTCTGCGTCAACACCGTCGGCTGCCATCTGCACACAGTATCCGCCGTCGTCCGCGCCTCCTCCGTCAGTGCCGGTCAGGCACTGCACCAGGAATGCCTTCGGGTCGCTCGGCTCGTCATCGACCAGCCGGTTGATCAAATTGTCGATCATCTCCGGAATGCAATGCTTCTGCAGGTACACCGTTTTCGGATCTGCCATGGCGATGGCTTTTCGTTTTTCTCTCTCTCTTTTTTTTTCAAGAGTGGGCAGCAGCTCCTTGATGGTGTGGTCCGTAGATACCGTGCTGTTTAGGTACCAGGGAAAGCCTGCTACACGGGAGCCTAGCTTCACGTGTTCGGCGGTACTGCAGAGCCACGGGCCTACGGGTCAAGAGGCTACCGATTTCCCAAACTAAAGCATCAAGGCTTGGCGCACCTTGGGGCTTGGCGCTCGCGCTGAACACAAGCTCGTCGAGACGGTCAGCCACAGGGCAGAGCGGACGGGGTTGTGGCACTATGCTGCCTCCGACTCAAGCTTTGCAAGCTGTGGTTGACCGTCACGTTCCTGGACCAGGAGCGGACTTTTTCTCTTCTTCTTCTCCTTCTTCTCAAGAGTGGGCAGCAGCTCCTTGATGGTGTGGTCCGTAGATACCGTGCTGTTCCCGACGACAACACGTGAAGCTTGTTTCCTCGGTATGGTGGACTCAGGTCACGCCTTAGATTCTTCTGATGCGTGGCTTATCGATTTGCAGCACACACGACGACGACGAAGACGACCAGTCTTCCAAAAACTAGAGTCTGACTAGTCCCCGAGAAGATTCTCACAGCTAACACGTCTGACGCGTCAAAGCTGACAGTCCATTCAACAGGCAAGATCGCCGCTAAACTGCATCCTTTCCGAGCTTCGGTCAAATTCGAAGGAAATGAAAACACGAAAAAGAAGAAGCCAGTGGAAGCAGAAAAAAAAAGGAAGAAAGAAATGAATGAATAAACAAATGAGAAGAGAAGACAGAAAAAACGGAGCAAAGTGGGTTAGAAGAGAGAAATGTCCCGTTTCCTTTTTTCCGCAAAAAAAAAAAAAAAAAAAAAGGCAGGAGAGCACCGAAGAAAGGAAAGAGATAGAGGGAGAAAGAGACAGAACACGTTTCACGAGCACAGTGGGAGGGACAGGGGCGGGGGTAGTCGCGCCGTAGCAATCCCAGGGCCTCCACCCACGTCCATGTGTTCTCGTCATCGCTGTCACGCCGATCTATCCGAGAGAGAAAACGTGCTAACAAGAGCAGGTCGCACGCTCTAGCTGTCTGAGCGCCCTAGCTCGTCCGTAGATACAATCATCGAGCCTCATCAGGACGCAAGTTCAGTAGATTTCCCATCCTCTTCTCAAGATAGGTCCGGAAGGCTCTCAAACTCGTTTAATGCTCAGTGTATTGCGCGTGCAGCCTTTTGAGCATCACAGACCTGCTATTGGCTCGCTCGTAGTAGGCGCACCCATAGTAGTCGCTACAGCGCTGAGACCTTTCTGAGATGGAGAAAGAGAGAGCATTTCTTCCGGGGCTTTCTCCAGGGTTGCACAAAAAATGCATCGCCCTTTTTAAAACAAAATACTTCGCCCGAAAGAACAGACACCCCGAGCCTAGCAGATTCCCTCGGAAACTCGTGAGTGCTACTATTGCGTACCGAGCGCGAGAGGGGCAGAAAGACCTAGCTGGTTTGTGTCAGGGATGGAAGTGCCAACATCAGAGGGTCAATGGGCATTCATATTCCTGCTGGAACGAGGGGAAGATGAGCGGAGGATCAAAAGAACCGCGCAAACGGAGTCAAAAAAGCCCTGGACGCACTTGGCGGACTTGGCGTACGAGGCTGGAGTACGGAACACACAGAGACCCAGCCAGGTCATACACGGAGGTGCTGCCCCGGGGCTCATTTCAGAGGAGGCGGGCAAGAGGGGAGAAACAACTCTACACGGAAATAGTGGGTTGTTTCGTGTTACAATGCATTTGTTGGTTCAAAACACCCAGTGGCTGGCACCGTACTACGTAAAGACTTACCGAAGCAGGTGAGTTCCGTCAGGTGCGCACAAAAGAAAGCGCCGTACTATTTTCTGTTGAACGCTGGCGGCCCGTACTAAACCAACCGGTCCATCTTTTCGTGATACCGCGATTACCGAGACTTACGCACCAAGCAATGCCATGCAGCTCGAAGAGACCGGGAAAGTGATAGACCGTGGTAACGGGACACACCAGGAACTGGATGGTTCGATGGGTCTGTCGCCCCTGTACCCAGCTCTGACTAGCGATTCGTACACCGTGTTCCGGGTCCAGCAAGTGTGCGACGCGTTCGTCTGACACCCCACTTTGTAATCCGCAACTGGCGGCCGCCCTCAAGTATTTCCGTCTCCTATGAAGCAAAGTGCTGTCAGAAAAGGACCGTGAAGACAAACTGAGAAGATAAAGAGAGAGCAACAGATCAGAAGAGAGACGTGTTCTAGCAAGAAGCAGCAAGTAAGCTGCATAATCCCTGCCGGTCGTCGGCAGACAGGACAGCCATGTGGGTCGGGTGCGCCGGGCGGCAGCTAACCACGCTACGAGACAACAGGAGAATCCGCCTCGGGGAGAAGCCCCTAGCATCAGGGTTTCTTCGCAAAAAACGAAAGGGTACAAGACCTGGGAAGGAGGCGAGGCCATTGGGACTGGGGCACTCTCCGTTCTTCTTTTTCTTTCATCGTTGCCCTTCCAGTCCGGTTGGCTCGATCGAGGCAGGTCAAGCTTGATCCCGCGCTTTGGATGGCAATCGTCGATGCAAACACAACCTTCGTTCCACAACTCATTTTCCTTCGTCGGGTTAAAAGGGGGAGAGAGGGATGGATGGAGTGAGGGCGCATGAGAGCTAGCTTGGGGGCACCCTTTCATACAAAGCACTCGTTTAAGAGCTTCCGTGGGCCTTACCCCACGCACTTCCCTTTGTTTTCCGGCCTCTCGACCAGCCGTCGAGACCGAGTAAGACACTTTTTGTTTCGAAAAAGTACCTGCACAGCAAATAACCGGAGTTAGCGCGCTAAGGACGGAAAGAGGTGCGTATTGTTGTTGTTGAGGAAAAGTGTGCACTCGGAAAACAGGCGCACGCGTTCAAACCCGAAAAAGACCCTGCTTTCGCCCTCCCCCGCATGGCACCTTAGTTTGTTGACACGCATTGCAACTGAGGGGATCAATCCGCGATTGGCACACACGGTTGGAATCCAGCCTCAGAAGCTTGAGCTACCAAGCGGCGTCGCACCACTTTTCCAAGGAGAGCAACAGGGGCTGTCCTCGTTGGATTCGGCTCCGCATTTTGCGGCCACCCAGGCAACCACAAACCCCAACTGGTGTGTGTGTTGCGGACCCGTTTTAACGTGGTGCCTCCCTTCACGAAAGTACGACCACGCTCATATACGGCTAAGTGACGGCCGATGCACCCCCGGGCTGGGAGTAGGGGTCTCTGTTCGCGCTTCTGTTTGCGTCATGCTTCGAGCAGCAGCTGGCTAATGCTTCGTTTGGGTGGGTGTGTGTGTGTGTGTGTGAGCGTGTGTGCATGGTAGCGAGTCCTCTGGCAAGTGGCAAGTGGCAATCGTCCGGGAGCTTACTAGCGGCACACACGGGAGTGCGGGGTTTCGCCGGAGCGTCATGGAATATTCACAAAGAAACCTGCACCGTCGCGTAGGCAACAAAAAGAAATAAGAACGGAAAGCAAAGACGTGCCACCGTCCCCCCTGGACCGTAGACGTGGACTTCTGGTGGCTATTGATCATGATCAGAGGGTCCCTCCTTCTTCACTCATTGCAAACGATACGACGGAGTCCAGCTCCAGTACAAGCTGGAGCTGAAAAGAGGGTACGCCTCACCCAAAACGCGTGTGAAACACCCGCCTTTTTCAGCTCCAGCTTCAGCCGCAGGTGCTGGGCTGAAAACCGCCATGCAAAGCCTCGTTGCACGGGATCTGCTGAAAGACGTGCGTACACGTACGCCTCCAGCGGTAGACTATCAGGTCGTAGAAGCCAGAATTCTGTTCCAAGTCTTCTTCTGTATCGAGTTGTAAAGGCATTGGGAGTCAACTGGCAGCGTGGGGATAAGTCCAGCACCAGGTGCTGTCGGCAATTAGCAAATGGAAGATCGTGCAGCTTGAGTCGGGAAGATCGGTCCGAGGTACCAACTGCACAGTTGAACCGCAACTTCACTTCATAAAAATGGTGGACCCAAAGAAGTGTAGCGTGTGCGCAACACGATAGAAGGTCCTTGGGTGCACGAGTGTTTACTGGTCTTGAAGAGCGACGCTTCAAATCGTCGCTTCACTTGCTATGGTTCGATCATTCGAAGAACAAGTTGCTGAATAAAACTCTCACCGACTTCAGCCGATGCTCCCAGGTAACGCTTGTACTCATTATCGGTGGAGGTTAGAGGGCCTACCGCCTCACCCGCACGAACGCCAGATTCTCCCTTGTCCCGGGTAAACACATCTCCTTTGTAATACGCTACCAGACGGTCACCACTAGGAAGCGTTGCGGTTGCTTCTGTGGTCTTTGTGTGTTTCGTACAACAAACAAGTCCACCCGCACGCCAAGTTCGCCCTTCGGTGTAAGTTCGTCCAAGACTTCTTTTACTTCGTTCACGAAGTTCTTGACCCGCATTATCTACAAAACAGATCTGTAGTACGCAAACAGACGGCCACCTTTTGGGAGGAGAGTTGCGGTCGCCCCTGCCGTCTTTGTGGGTTTAGTACTGCCCTTCTTCAGCCTAAGTTCGTTCAGCTTTTTTCACTTCGTTTACGAAGTGCTTGATCCGCATTTCCTACAAGGGCCAGATCCTTGTTCAAACCAAATCTGCTACAGCATCTTTCCATCTTTCCAGGGGCCAGAATTGCAAAAAGGTGTGGACACGTGTGAAACATCGGGGGGTGCGGAAGATGTGTCGACCTTCGCTGCTTTTTCCCACGGGCTGGACCTGAGGGGCAAGAAAACGCAGTTTGCTAGATTTCTCAGGGCCAACGTCGTATAGGGGTAGCCAATTCACACCCGCGGTAACCTCCCCTCAAACCGGCTTGCGGCTCTAGTATACGCTCGATCCGACAGTGGCTCACTGCACCCGAGCAACTGCAAGATACGGAAGCTCAGGTGCAAAGGACAAACGCTCGCTTGATCATGTGCCTGGGAATGAGATAGTGAGGGAGAAACACGAGGTGAGAGTGCACATCTCTCCGGGCAAGCGCCTCAAAACACGACACGGTACGATCAAGGAGGCAGTCAGTTAGATACTAGTGCAGGTCATCGCACAGATACTCTGCGTTCGAACGTCAAATTCTTCGGGGAGCTTCCGGCCACCTCACTGCTGCCCCCGTACTACTACGGCGGGTGTACATAGCTTCGTTGCGGTGCGGGTCGCGGCCCCGCCACCGTGTGTGGGCGACGGTGTCGATGGCGCGGAGACAAACCCTGACCTGGACATGACCAGCTTGACCTCCTCCGCATCATTGGTTGACTCTCCCAGCGGACGACATCATAAAGTAACACTAGCCCGTGTAGAGTGCTTGACTTGTCATGGCACCTGCACTTTACAGCACTCAATGCGTTCGGTCAGCAAGGACGGTTGCGAATCATGCCGTGCGCCGGAAACCGGGAGTCTTCGTCTCGTTCACACGCGTATTGCACTGTCAGAGTTCGGGTTCAATTCATACACAATGCTCGCCAAACGCGAGGTCCAGCCTCAAACGCTGGAGTTAAAGAGGGTGTGTTCCAGCAGTCACACCCGAAAAGCAGGTGTGCAACAACCAACACGCGTGTAAGTCCGCTCCCGAAAAGCGGGTGTGGCACCCGCTGTTTAATCTCCAGCTTTAGCTGGAGCAGCCTGCAGCCTGAGGGTGGGGGGGGACGCCGCCGGGGGGGCCTAGGCATAGTGGTCAAACGATTCGCATTATCGCATGTTGTCGCATTTGGGGGATTGGCGCCAATTATCGCATTTTCATTCGCATTGTCGCACGATTAAAACCTGGCAAATACAGTGCTGCGGACTGTCGAGTACTATAGCGATGCCGATTCTATGCGATAATCTTGTGCGATAATGCGATAATTATTATCGCATGCGAATCGTTTGACCACTATGCCTAGGGGATGGCGGAACATGAGAAGGGAAAATTTGTGAAGTGTGAACCCATCCGCCCCTTCTAGGCAGGGCTGAAAGCCCATTTTGCATGGGGGTGGCTCCGAAATACTCGGAAGTGCCGCCAGGTGCCCAATTCCGAAGAAGGCTAGAGAGGAGGGAAACAGTACGAAGTCGTTTGCATTGAACAAACACAGAAGAAGACACACTTTCTAAAGCCCCCCCGCCCCTCTCCATGCAACGTGGGGCAGCAGTTGTTATTGAGGTGGCCCTTTGCCCAGGTAGAAAGCCGTTGGCCTCTTCCAGGTGCACAAACGAGAAAGGTACATGATCCGCCATAGGGTCTTTCGTAGAGAATGCCAAAAGTGATGAAGGTTTGGGGCAGAATAGCTGAGTCGCAGCTCTTGCGACGGTGCTTGTTCTTCGTATTCGAATATTCTTCTCGGGTCTAGTCAACCATCCCCGGCAGTATTAGCATACTTTCAACAATAATTCTGGCAAAGTGCGATGCTGTGCATACGGTGTATGCGACCTATACGCTCCGGAAGCCATCTTCTGAGGGCGAATGGGGGCCCACATCAATCCGAGAAGCCTTCTGCTGAGCATAGAACCCGCTCCTCTGGGTTTGAAGGTCCCTGTTGGCTCTGCCAGAATACTACTGTCCAAACCCGACTCCCCCCTTTTGGCATCGTCTCGCATAGTAAAACATGACATAACACGTGAAAGGAAAAAAGACACAACGTGTATGCCTATACGGTTATGTCGCACGGCATCGTGTTGCGTTAGTGGGGAGCGTGGGCCCTTTATCTGGCTGCTGGCAGGTTCAACCGGGTGGGGCGCGCCCCGGTACGCCAGGTACAGGTACAGGTACAGGTACAGGTACAGGTACAGGTACGTAAAGAGTGTCGGGCGACGTATGCGCTTGACGGGATACCAATGGAGCTGGCTTCCATCAGCCCGACCTCCATTTCCGGCACTAAGCCCCAGGTCTTACCTGCGCAGCACACACACTTCTTTGGGATGCGCAACTAGCGGGCCTCCTCGAGTATTTCCTACAAAGCATTAGGCGCGTATTTCGAATTAAGTAAAGAACAGGTTGCCGTCCCGCGAGGAGAGAGGAGGCGGGAGAGCGACTACGGAGCGAAGGGCTGAAAGGAAGAATGCGAACCTTAGTGTACCATACATTCGTTGACGTGGCTAGGAATCTGTATATCTAGGCGTTTTAGCTATGCTTCCGACCATTTTCTTACGTCATTGCAATCTCGGCTGCGAAAGGTTTGCGCCCTGTACGAGGTGGCTCAACTCCCCAAGCTGCATGCTGCACAACACGGCTGCAACAGAGGATGCAGCCCTGATTTTGGTGTGCAGTTAGCCATCCTATGTTCAACACCACATTGCTGCCACCCACCGTTGGGTGGCACCAGCGACCTTTCAAAAAGAAAGGCGCACGCCCGGCCACGCTCAGCAGCGTACGTGCACGTGTCGTTCTGGTTCGGAGCACGTCTGGAAGGAGAACCGATCAATCTCGATGGCAGAGCCGCCTTCTGCATTACACGGCTTCGGCACGAGGATGAAGCTTGATGGCAATGCAGAAATACTCGGGGACTGGCCGAGCCTGTTTCGACAGAGCCTGTAGGGGAGACAACACAATCACAAAGTGGGTCTTGCTCTCGAACGCTCGCCCTGCACTCAACCCAGATTTGCCTAGAAAATTGCCCATCCTCTGCTCCGCGGAACCCCCTCCCGATCTTTCAGCAAGATTTGGGGAGAGCGTGGCTAGCAGGAAAAACTGAAGCGAAGACAAAGAAACAAATAAAAAGAAACAAAAAAGGGAAAAGGGTCTTTTACGAAACGGGGTGGAATTCTAGGATGGATTCTTTCTTTATGTTGTGAGTAGATGGGGGACAGACCGTAAAGGAAAGTAGCAGGAGAAGAAAGAAAAAAGCAAAAGTGGTGCCTAACCCCCCCTTCCAAGCACCCCCCCCCCCAACGCACCCGACTGCACCATCACTCTGATGATCGAACGGGCGACAAAGGCACACACGCCGAGACCACTCACCCTACACAACAAATGCCCAGGCACGGATGGCATGCTGTGAATCCACGTTTCCGTGTAGATGGTGATGTACTTCTTTGGTTGATTGGAGCGGGCTTCCGCAAGCATGTCTCCACCGCCGTCCCGATCATTTACATATCATACGGATCACAAGTGATCCGTTTCACGCGACAGGTATTTTTTACGTGATGCGTGACGTGTGACCAAGGTATCGTACTTTCTGGACCGACAGACCAGGTTTGACGGAAACCGCCTCGGAAATTTCCTGCTTACTTAAAGCAGTGTCCACATGTCAAGTACCTTTACTTGTTATTGCGTCCCTTCACACTGCTTGTCAGTACCTTTTCTGGCAAGAATTAAGCGCGCCGAGAGACGCGGATTGCCGGGAGGTTGCTGGCAGCTTGATTTCTTTTTAACTCTGCAAGACATCGCAAGTCCTCCTGAAGGACCCATGGTATACCGTGACAGAAAGTGGATGCTAGTTCCACGGGACAGGGGTAGACCGGCTTATCGGTGCAGACAAGCTTTTCCCCCCTTCGCTTTTGCGAGCTGCTTGCTCCTCCTCCACTACAGACACAAGCCTACTGTTGACGGGCAATACTCGCCTTCGCCACCGAGGGATAACTCAGTTCATTCCTTCCCCAACCCTCCTCACGCACTCTGTCGACACAACCCTCGTCAAGACCCACGAGAAGTTGGCCGCCAACATCCAACCCGACGCGACCCTACAAGGCGATCTGGAAGGACACAGCAGAGTGGAAGGAAAGAGCGGAAGAGCCTACCAACGAGGCAGAATGTCGACCCTGAGATGTACGAAACGCAATCCCCACGCTGTGCCCGCAGGTACGAGAAAACGTCTGCCCCCGGATTCCTGCGCGCAGTCCGCAACACGGCATGTCACGAAGAAGGAAGCCCAAGACAAGGGGGGCTACAATACCGCGTACGCCGCGGTCACCACGGACGGCGGGCGGGCGCTTCAGCAGTATCGTGAACGCGTTGCGTAGATGGGCTGTACTCCGCCCGTTCCTGAGCTTCAACACACACACTCGTGGACACACTCTTGCTAAGAGGGGCACCACGTCAAAACGGGTACGCGACACGCCCACGCGAGCACGCTGACTGCTTCCTGCAAGGCAGACTGGACACAAGGGTCACGAGAGACCAGCGCAGCACGACAGGTCGCTTCAATGCCCCGGCGTTCCCAGCTGGCAAAAGGCAAGCATGGCCCCAACCGTATATGGGACGTTGCGCGACATTGCGAGGCCTCACGAGGCAGGGTCTGCCGGTCGGTCGTGCGTGGGTGTATGCTACTCGGGCCTGCATTCGTGTGCTGGGAGCCAGTGACACGCGGTCTTCGCGGCGCGACTGCCCGAATTGACTCGGAAGAGAATGCCCAGAACGGCGCGCGAGGATCAGAACGCGTATCGTGGCAGCAGCTGTTGGCCTGGATCCCGCAGTACGTTCTTTATTGTTGTACACGCCTTCGATGGAAAACGAACGGCGGCAGGCATAAAACCGCCTTTCGGCATACAAACACGCACAGCGCGCATACATTGCGGACAGCAGGTGCTTAGCTGGATCCTGCACACGTCCAAGGAACGGACGCCTTTTGGTACACGCCTGGAGTCGACGGAACGCCTTCGGCACATGAGTATACACGGCGCATCCGAGGCTTCAGGCTTCAGGATGGAGGGTTACCGGGCATTGTCTTCGCGTCTCACTGAGTCGGGAACTGTGTTGATGGGCTTCGCTTGAAGTGAAGACTGTGAACAAACAGTACCACCAAAGCAGCAGCTTGACGGAGGCAGGCTGCTCGGACTTAGAGGGGGATGGCAACGGGAAATATTCGATCGAGGATGAGCTAATAACAAGTACAGGTGCGAACGCATTTTCACAGCCCTGCGGTTTCCGTAATTTTCTTTGTTGTCTCCCATCCCTACTGTGCGTAGCGGCTCCGTCTGCTGCTTCGACTCGTCTTGGCTTGATGATGCACAATACGAAGGTAGAATGGTCAGGCAGTGTCGTGACGTCTCAGGACACGGGGCTTTCAACAAGGAATGCGTAGTTTTGGTTTATTCTTTTGATTTTCGTTGTCGACACCATCATTTACTACCCAGCGTCTTTTCATGCCTTTTAGTGACGGTATTCTGGGTCTTCTTTCCTTACCACGGATTTTCTGGACTTTCTGGGGGATTGCCAAGAGGCTACGATGGGGGGAGGGGAGGAAGGGATTGCAAGAACGTGCTTGGAATGGGTATGTGCTCAACACCGCACTGGTCCCGTCTGCGCCGTGTTTCGGTCCTTTAAGCCACGGACACATAAGGCGGACCATCATCAGCGCGGAACCTGAGTGTCTGCAGACAGGACAGCGGTGTGAGTCTGGTTTGTCAGGCGCCTGTTCGTAGCTCGCCACAGCCAGGACCGGAGGGGAGGAAGGGAGGCAGCATACTCTGAAAGCGCTCCTGCGGACGCACTCGCCGCCCTTCACCGGGTCGAAGGTGAGTTTGAGGAACGTCCCGTCGGCGCCGAGGACGTGCAGGACGTCGGACTGCGAGCCGAAGACGCAGACGGTCGCGCAATCGGGGCCGTTGTACCACGAAAACGACCACTCCGACCCGAACCACGACGAGATGGGCTGCAGGACCGAAAGCACCGACTTCCGGTTGTTTGCGTTCGCGCTCGCCTCTTCGTTCGCGACGTCGCCGAGCGCGAAAACGTGGATCGTGCCGTGGGAGCTCGAGCAGGCCAAGAACCGGTTGTCGGCGGAAAAGCAGAGGGAGTAGATGAGCCCCCGCTCGCTGCCCCTCCGCAGCTCCTTCACCAGCTTGTCGGTGGTGCTCGTGTCGAACACCCGGATGAGCGTCCCCTTCTCGCTCGCCGTGGCCATCAGCGTCCCGTCCGCATTCAGCGCGAGCATGGCCAGGGCAGAGTCGTGGGCGGTCGTGAACCCTCCTTTGTCTTCCGTCGAGTCCTCGACCCGAACCACGCCGCGCTGCAGCGCGGGGCAGGCCAACACGCACCGGGAGCTGGACGGGCTGAGTGCGAAGATCCCCAACGGGTTGAACTCTGTGTTGTGCCGCATGTGGATTTCGAGCTTGTCGAACGAGTACACGAACACGGCGTTGGCGGTTGCCACGACGACCTTGTCCCTTCTCAGCTTGACGGCCCGCACTTCGTCCTTGAACGTCATGTCGCCAATGACCTGCATGGTGTGGTCATCCCACAGCTTCACCTTGTTCGTCGGAAAACACGGCGTTTTCCCGCCGCCGACGAGCGCCAGGATGTTGCATCTGAACAGCATCTCAACGATCCCGATTCCTCCATTGGGGAACTTGCGGCGGAAGGTCTCCCTGAACGGGTCGCAGTTGTAGATCCTGAAACCGGCATCCGTGCCGATAGCAAAACACGTGTGGTCCTGGTTGAAGCTCATGTACAGCACATCATCCTTGTTCTTCAACTCGCGTCTCACGAGGTTCAACGCCATGGTTCCTTTGCCTGCGACGTGCGCTGCGGTTGTTCCCTCTCCCCCGTTCTTTTTTGTGCTTCCTACTTTTCCCGAATGGCCTGCACCCCCTCCGTCGAAGTTCGCCGCCCTTCCCTTTTCTTTCTTGTTTTCTTTTTTTTTGTTTTCCTGAACAACAAGACTCTAGTTACGGGGCTTCGTCGGTTTTGACTGGTTCGTAAGCATTCTTTACTATTTGGGTACTGCGTACTGCTGACAGGTTTACGATTCCATCGGGGTTCTGGAACCCGGTAAACTGGACCAGCACGGCGTCGTTCCTCCAGTAGCGCCGGACAGCTTTGCACCTGTGTTCCCAGGCGTTCCCGATACACCTAAGCTCGCAGCGCAGAAAGATGAAGAGCTGCTGTGAAAACATGGCCTTACCTTTGGTCTCGTTTCATGTTCAAAGGATGAAGCCGAAAGCTACCAGTAGGTGACGACATCAGGCAAACTATTGTGCGCCAGCTTCATTTGACCGGCGAAGCTAATATTTAGGGCTCGCCATCTTCTCGCGTTCCATTTTCATCGACCCTGTGACATGTGTCCCACCTTGTTGTCGTCTTCGCCGTTTCTGCGCGCGACCTTGTCCGACAACAAAGAAAGAAGAAGAAAGGACTGCAAGGCAAGCGCGCCTCTCCCAAAACGATCTCGTGCGCGGGGGAGAAGTGAGGAAAAAGAAGCAGAAACAAAAAAGAAAGAATAAAGAAACGAAGAAGTGAAAGTGGCAGAAGGAGGGCTAGTGTAAAGAAGCGAGCCGAGACCGGCGCAGAGTGGACGCCTTTTCCTTTATTATGTCTTTCGTTCGCAGAATGCAAGCAAAGCCAACATCACAACCGACAAATGTCCACCAACAATCTTTCGGGGAGCCTGATACGTGTAGAATAGAGCATCGATTTGGTATTGGAAAGTAGGTGCGATCAGGCTGTGGGTACTAGCTTCATTTTAACTGCGAATCTAATATGCAGGGAAGACTGTTTCGAGTTTTAAGGATTCAAGAAGATCATTTCCAGAGAGTGTCGCACCACGGCACCATATAATCGACTGTGGATACTAGGAACAGGAGCTCCGCTCGTACCGCCCCTTGGCTCTCTCTTTCGTCAGTAGGGTTGACTCAACTTGTCACACGCGAGTTGACTTCAAGCAGTTCTCATCGTATTAGAGGCAATCCTATCGCTCAAATGGTAACACCCAAAAAATGTGCTGATTCAACGAGTGAGCTCCACGAAGGAACACCGAATCAGAGGGTTTCGTTGATACGAAGTTGGGGGTTTGCACGGTTCAATGCACGGCCAATTTCGGTGTACTTGCAGGGTTGAAAGAGAAACAGGGTGAAACTTTAAAGACTCTAACTGGCGGCCGTGCTGGCGGACGTATCGCAGGGCTAGTAGTATACACGGTGAACTCCAGCCTCCGAAGCTGGTGCTACAACTGGGAGTCACGCCCGCTTTTCGCGTGTACATTTACACGCGCTTGGGTTGTGGCAAACTCCAGCTTCTGAGGCTGGACTCCGCCGTGTATAGGGATGGGAGGGGCAGGAAGAACAGACGACACCCTGCTGGGCTAGATGTGGTGGGACGGGGAGGAGCTGCGTCGGTGCGCGGGGAGGGTGGTTTGCAAGAACGTGCTTGGGATGGGTATGTGCTCAACACCGCACTGGTCCCGTCTGCGCCGTGTTTCGGTCCTTTAAGCCACGGACACATGAGGCGGACCATCATCAGCGCGGAACCTGAGTGTCTGCAGACAGGACTGCAAGCGGGGAGGGGGGGCAGATCTCAGCAAGAGACAGGGCTCTGCCGTACTTCCTTTAGAGCGAGGGCTAGCTTGAAACTCAGGGAGGGGGGGGTTGGTATCCAGCGACCTTAGTATCAGGTTCTGCGTGTGTACTCAGGGCGGTCTCTCAGCATCAACAACTTTGAACTGCTATTTCGAAAGGTGCTCGGCCGGAGACTTGGCTGACAGATTATGTTCACCCCACGTCAGCAGTGGCTCCAGAGAGTAGGGGACAGAGCCGTGCAGAAGGCCTGAATGCTCGACGCTAGCAGAGAAGACATGAGGGCATGACTAGCACGACGTTTCCAGACTGGTCCTGCGGGAAAAGAGAGCTTGGCAAGCCCTGGATGCTCGATGTTGGCAAGACTTGCCAGTACGTCGGCTCACCCGAGGGCACAGTGTCTTCCGGCTGGCTCGGCAAGCCCAGCGGGACAAGAAATCTCAAGTAGAGCATAAGGTAACAAGCTTGCTCGAAACACGGTGTGTAGTAAAGCATGGCCTAACAATCCTTTGGCCTCGCTCCATGAAGGAATGAAGCCGGAGGTGACAGAAGAATTACTACGAGGATAATTGGTGGCAGCCAAGCGTTCGTAGCGACGTTGCTTCTTGATCCATGATGTCGGCTCTTCGTAACTTCTGCGAACAGGGCAGGAATACAGCGAAGTTCCTAAGCCCTGGATGCTCGACGCTGGCGGACAAAACTTGTGAGCATGCGAGTCCTATCCAAGGGACAAGAAATGCTGGGCACCGGCAGAGACGACCAGTGAGCAAGACAGGCACAAGTTCTTGAAACTAGCTCTGCGAGCACGACAGCGGCCACCTAGTCGTTCGGAAATGTGTAGCACTTGGAGTCGAATTTCCCACTGCGATTGCGCTCAACGACCGTGAGACGCGTCGACGGACAGAAGGAACACCTCCGGCTCCGGGGGCTCCTCCTGCGAGTAAGGCAGGGTTAATGAGAAAGCGGCAAGCCCAGGATGCTCGATGCTGGCTGAAAAGACTTGCGAGTAAGTTGGCTCCGCCAGGGAAGATCGCCACGAGAAGCTGCTCTCGCGCGCCTTCACCTCAGAGAAGCACGACAGGAACAGCGGCACGTGCTTGAGCTGGAACACGGACACGGTCACATCGGTCACGACGACCAGCCAGCACGAAAACGACGCCGCTTTCCGACTGTCCTCGCGGGTCTCCGCGGCCGTGCCGTCCGCCAGGCATTGGGTGGGGCACGAACAGTGCGACAACGCAGAGGAGTACACCGAAGAGAAAGCCGGGAGCCTGAGTGTCGAAGCGAGCGACCATCTACTCGTTCGGAAACGTGTAGCACTCGGAGTCGAAGTTCCCACTGCGATTGCGCTTAACGACTGTGAGAGACGCGTCGACGGACAGAAGGAACACCTCCGGCTCCGGGGGCTCCTCCTGCGAGTAAGGCAGGGTTAATGAGAAAGCGGCAAGCCCAGGATGCTCGATGCTGGCTGAAAAGACTTGCGAGTAAGTTGGCTCCGCCAGGGAAGATCGCCACGAGAAGCTGCTCTCGCGCGCCTTCACTTCGGAGAAGCATGATAGGAACAGCGGCATGTGCTTGAGCTGGAACACGGACACGGTCGCATCGGTCACGACGACCAGCCGGCACGAAAACGACGCCTGCGCCGCCGCCTTCCGACTGTCCTCGCGGGTCTCCGCGGCCGTGACGTCCGCCAGGCATTGGGAGGGGTACGAACAGTGCGACAGCGCAGAGGAGTACACCGAAGAGAAAGCCGGGAGCCTGAGGACAGGGGCGGCCGGAGGCGGCGCGCAGCCCGTCTGCGACAACCGCGCGAGCCCGCGCTGCGGCAACAGCGGCGCGAGGGAGTACGTCAGGTGGACGAAGCAGCCGGCCGGCGTCCACACCGCGGCCGCGAGGCCGTCCGGCGAGACGCACGCGAACGGCGGGCACCCGTTTTCGACCCGACCCTTCACCAGCCGCGCCCGGCCCATGCTCCGGGGGCACATCGGGATGCCCACGCGCGGCAGCCCGCCGCCGGCACCGTCGCCGCCGGTTCCCACAGAGTGCGCCTCCACCAACTCGTCTTCCGCGGCAAATCGGACGACCCTGCTGCCGGTATGCCGCCGCGCCTCCGCGATCGCACCGGCGTCGACGATCTCCAAATCGTCGTCGCTCAGCTCGCTCACCTGCTGCTCCAGCTCCGCCCAGACGTCTTGCTGGGGCTCGTCGGTTCTTTCGAAGCCGGCGGTAAGCCGTTCGGTCCACCCGTCTTGCGTCGTGTACACGAAGGAGTACCCGCCCGCAGCGAACCGGTTGTCCATGATCGGAATTTCGAACAGCTTCGTCACCCCGGACAGGTTCTTCACGTTGTCGACGCCCAGGTCGAAGACGGTCAGGGTGCGGTCTGCGTCGAGGTGCGGGTACGTCGTGACCACCATGAACTCGCTCGTGCTGAAGGCGACCGACTCCACGGCACCCGCCAGCGGGATCCTCCGCAGCACGCCCGGGCTCCTGACCGAGCCGGCGTCTTGTTCGGGGTTCGATCTGTTCCAGATGCTCTGCCCGTAGCCCGTCACCGTCGCATCGCTGCCCGCAGCGAAGCCGAGCTGGGCGGCGGGCGACGGTTCCCCCGCCGGCGCAGCGAAGTCCCAGAAGACGATGGTGCTCCGGCGCTCGTGGAAGACGACGGCCGCCACGTTCGTGCTGAAGTACGGCGCGATGCACGCGACGCCGCGCTTCGCCGACGGGGCCGGCTCCGCGGGCGAGGCGTCCGCTTCGTAGCGGAGGCCGCCTACTTTCTTCAAAGGCTGCGTGCTGCACACGACCGCGTTCCCCGCGTTGTCGACGCACGCGAACACCCGCCGGTCTTGGCTGAAGCACACGTAGTCGACGTCCGCCTCCCGGCCCCCTCGCAGACCGGTAGCGAAGTTCATCTCTTCTGCGAAGACCCCAGTGTTTCTATCCTCCTTTGTTCAGAGTGGATGTTCGTTTGCAAGTCCGAGATATTTTACGGTTTCCTGGTATTGCGCAAGGGGCGCATATTGGAGTAGGTATTTGGTATAAGGAGCAGGTCTTCGTGCTACGGTGGGTAAAAAGTGGTGTTGTTCCGGCGCTAGTGGAAGACAACCACCGCGACGTTCGTGCTGAAGTACGGCGCGATGCACGCGACGCCCCGCTTCGCCGGCGGGGCCGGCTCCTCGGGCGAGGTCCGCCTCGTAGCGGAGGCCGCCGACCTCCTTCAAAGGCTGCGTGCTGCACACGAATGTGTTCCCCGCGTTGAGCCGAGGGTCTTAACAAGCTCCTCCTGCTGAGACCTGAAGCGCTGTTGGCGCTTCGAGGCGTGGAAATCATCTGCTGCTATGTGCACCAAGTGGAACCCGACTTGTACCTGTTTCCTTCCGAATCAGGAATCATTTTCATCGGAAGCGACCTCTCGCGCTGCATGCCGAGTTAAAGGATGCAGGAGTCAAAGCGCTTGAACCGACTTGGGGCACGTAGGGAGGACTTTGTCAACATACCGAGATGGAAGGTACCTAGAACGGGTCAACATCACCGCGGACGCGCAATTATTTTGCCTATGCTTACGCACATGCGCAGCTCTCTTCCTCAGCCGTCTGTCGACGCACGCGAACACCCGCCGGTCTTGGCTGAAGCACACGTAGTCGACGTCCGCCTCCCGGCCCCCTCGCAGACCGGTAGCGAAGTTCATCTCTGCGAAGACCCCAGTGCTTTCTACGTCCTCCTTTTTTCAGAGTGGAAGTTCGTTCGAAAGTCCGAGCTATTTTCCGGGTGACTTGCGACGGGTTGTTTTTTGTAGCATTGCGCAAAAAGGGGCGTGCAGTTGATTATTTAGTGTGAGGAGCAGGCCTTCGTGTTACGGTGGGTAAAGAGTGGTGTTGTCCCTGCGCTCGTGTGTTTCGCTTCGGCGGGGCTCCGCGTGTGCTGCCGCGGGGGTGTCGTCCACCTCTTCGCGGTGGCACCAGGGCTTACGCTCCACGTGTGGAACGTGTGGATTTCCACACGTTAATTTTTTTGGGTTTTCTTTCCCCCACGTGTGGATCCACAGGTACTACATGTGGATTTTGATGAATTTTTCCTCCACATGTGCTTGCCTCAGGTTGGTTCACATGCAGGGTGTGTTTAGGCCCACATAAAACACAAAAAAGACAGGCGCTTCGTTTTGTTCGTGCGTGCCGGGTGATCGTTTTTCCGACATGTATTTACCCTGTGTATATTCAGGTAAGGAATTCTGATCAACCACCAAAACACGCTGCCTACGTCTTTTTAGCCTGCACAATACACACAACCCGCAAGATTGTTAGTACTAAAAACGGCACAAGCCGGCAGCTAAAGCAGACGAGGGTAAGCCCCTTGCAGGGGAGTCACTATAGCCGAAGTCCTCGAAGCAGAGGCCAAATCTGCGAGTTCGATCGACGTAGTTGCCGAACCAGTCCGACCAACCCACCGAGCCCAGCCCCCAAACCGCCCAGCAGATGTCGCTTGTTCGTCTACAATGTCCTTCATACGCAGTCAAAAAAAGAAGCCGAGGGAACGAGGAAAAATTCACAGCAAACGTACTGGCACTATAGAAACATTGTTGAAAGAGGCGTTGGGCCCGACGCCGCCGCCGCGGCAGAGGAGAAAATAATGAGCAACTATGTACTTTTTTGGGGGGGGGGGGAGGGGAGCCCGCGGCGGGGTGGCTAGAACGTGCTTGGAATGGATATCACCGCCCATCTTATCTGCACTGTGTTTTGTCCTTTAAGCCACGGATACATTAAGGCAACCCATCATCAGCGACCGGTGTGTCTGTGGACAGGACAGCGGTGCGAGTCTGGTTTGTCAGGGCGGCTGTTCGTAGCTCACAGCCAGGATCCCCATCCATCGCATGCATGTTTGATGCTAGCATCAAGTCTTCTCCGAGGGAATTCACGGGAGGAGGCAGGAACACTAGCATCAAGTCTTCTTCGGGGGGGGTAGTTTGGTTGCGTGCAATAGCAATGTGTGTTTGCCCTGTTTGACTCGTTGCACCTGACACTGCACGACCTCGGTGACCTCTTGCGGTGGAGAGCTTCTTGGGGCGCTGCCTCTTTTTCCAGTACCGCGCGCGAGACATCGTGCTGACAAGCCTAGGTGCAACAGTCTTCGGCCTTAATCAGACGGGGCTGGCCCCCCGATTGTATCCTATGTGTCCTACCAATCGAGGTCAGTCAGGAGGGATGATCGTACACCCTTTCCTGCCTTCCGATGAGCCGACTGAGAAACAGACGGGAAAGATGGACCGGGCTTGGGGTCGTTGTTATTGGTGCTGGTTTTGAGGGATAAGGAAAAGGTAAGAAGTCTTTTTGCGGTGGCCTCCGCCGGTCTGGTAGTTCGTGCCACCTCCGTTCTTTTACACTCGTTCTCCTTCTCTGCTCACTACTGTACGTACTCTTTCACTCTTTTACTCTCTTTGGCTTGCCAAAAAAGACTCCTGCGGCCGACACCACGAACACATTCGCAATGAATGTGGCCCTGAGCCCCCCGCGTGCATACATGTTGATCAGGGGTTGCCATCTAGCCCGCATCGGCCTGAGTCCACACTGTTACTTTCATGGAGCTTGCCGGGGGGGGTAGGGCGGGTGAAAATTTCGTGTTTTCGGTCATTTGGTGAAGAAGGTCGTGAAAATGAAGTGGTGTGGGCCCAAAACGGTCAGGAAACCGAAAATAGTGCCCCGTTCGGGCGCTGGCTGGCCACAAAGCAGGAGGAAATGAGATAAAGTGGCACTTTTCGGGTCAAAAATGACCTAAAATGGGGTGTCGCAGGCATGGCCCATTTCTACAAATCGACAAGCATGCCAGATCAGCTTCTATTTCAGATAAGTAGCGGCCCCAGGACTCAAACAGGCCCAAACTACCAGGAAAATGAGCCAATTGCTTCATTCACAAGCAATATGATCAGCATTTGCGACTGCGCCGTCGGAAAAGAAGTGCTCCAGATGCAGAGCAAGTGCCAACGGACCCGCAGTGATCGTCCGGTGGTGCCACTGAAGTATGCTCGCCAACCAACACGACAACACCAGCCCCGCCGCAGAAACAGCAAACGAGTGGGGGCCTCCAGGGATGCTGCTGTGTTGGCGTGCGCAACGTCGGGACCAGGGCAGCAGCCAAACAGCCGGGTTCAAACGTGCTGGTCCAAAGCCACGTCCCGGCTACCCACAGGCATGACCACACCAGCACTGCAGTGCAAGCAACCCACGGGGTCGACTTAACTTGCTCATCTGCAAAGACTTCTGAAGAAGGTTTTCCAGCTCGTTTGTACTCCACCTCACCAGAGCGTCTTCCTGGTCCTATGGCGGAGGCTTTCACAAACTTTCTTCGCCCACCGGCCTTTCGGAATCGTTGTGTTGAGCCCTGAAGTCCTTCATTGTATCTGCTCTTGCCTTCTGCACGGTTCGACCGTGACCTGGTGCATCCTCCTCCCTCTTTCACCTCTTGTAATTGCGTTTTGGCCAGCAAAAATTGGGACTCGGCATCGTTGTACGTGAGAGAAGTCAATTTCGCATGGCATTCTGAGCAATGCTGGTGGATTGACATTTTTTTTGCTTGCTGTTGCACACACTATGCTATTTTCACGCTTCCACAGAGCTACCGTAACGCTACCGTCACGCTACCGTCACTGTACCGTTGCACCATCAATACCGGCGTCTAAACAGCGTTTTTGGCCCGCAGGTCACAACCTGGTGCAACCCAAGTCATTTTCCCGGTCGGTTCGGTCACGAAGAAGCTCCGAGGGTGTGAAAATCGTTCATGTTCGGCACCAAAACTCTCTCAAACTCTCGTGCGAACTCCGTTTTTCAAGCCGGTGGCGCCGGAAAATATTATGCGACCCCTCCACTCTGCGACGCTCGCCTCGTGTAAAGTGTATTTTTACCACGTTCCATCGCTCATGGGTGCACTCTGACACACAAACAGCCCAATAGTGACTTTTTAGATGGGCAAATTCAGTCCCAAAAAAAAAATTCCCGGTCCAGAGGAAAGTCAGCGGATTTTGACCACAGAATGTCCACAGACCAAAAATGCTCAAAAATGCATTTCGGCGCGAAAATTCCAGCCAGCAGAGCGTTTTGAACATTCTTCCGGGCGAGAAACACTGTGGAGGGCCCATCCTTGGGGCACAGGGCGGGCGCGTGTTACCTTGTTGAAAAAGTCCAAAAACCTGAAATCACGATATTTTGTTAAGGGTTCCTACCCCCTAGGGCAATGCTGTACGCGTACGCGTACGCCGAT